>OZ030014.1:90327422-90532422 GCA_964023405.1 Apodemus agrarius
CTCAGAAATCCGCCTGCCTCTGCTCTGCCTCCCAAGTGCTGGGATTAAAGGCCCAGAAGAGGGGATTATTAAAAAAAAAAAAAAAAAAAAAGAAGCCAGGCGGCGGCCCATTCTCTTGCACTATGGAAACTATTCAAGCCAGAACCCTCTCTCGGAAAAAACAAAAAAACAAAACAAAACAAAACAAAACAAAACAAAAAAAAGAGCGCTGACACGGCAAGTTCCTGCACTGGTGCCAGCAAGGCAAGACTGATCCGAAGACCTCACACCGCTGGGCCATAGGGCTGCTGCTGGCCTGACAAAGGACCTTTGAACTCTCTGAGGATTAGGCCCATGCTCCCATGATCTGCCGTCCTGCCTACTTTCTAGCCCGCACTCCGCCAACTCTCTGGTGAGGGTTTCGTGCTCCTGTCACGGCTGCCACCATCTCCTTTGAGTTGCTAGTCTCTAGGCCCACAGACTCTGGCCCTACAGGGTCAAAGGGCCTCTGCTGGGCCATTTTGCTTGGCCAAAGCTCTGTTTACTCTCTGGTAGGAGTCCTGCGCTCCCGCCCTGCACCCACTCCTTCCAAATACCCGGTAAAGCATGACTCTTAATCTTAAATAGTTAGCCAATTGTATTTATGTATATTAAATTCACATTTACACGATGCCAATTTACAATGATAAAAGTCTTATCCCAATTTGTAACCTTTAGATAATTTAACATCTGATTCCATCTTGAGATTCTGACCTCTCACACGCCTCTGCCACACACCCCACCATGGGTCTCTCTCTCCCTGACCTCCCAACCCTAGCTCTGCCTCCTCTTTCCTCTCCAATCATAGGCCTCTCATTGGGTAGGAAATATCTTGCAACAGGGACCCACATGGTGGGTTTGTATTCCACATGGTGGAAGTACAGAACAGACCACTAGGCTGTCCTCTGATCTCCACAGGCATACTGCAGCCTGCACCCCTCCACAAAGAACTGAGAATGTAAGGTTAAGAAAATGTACATAGTGTTCTGGCCCAGGACTGGAGCTCAGTTCCCAGCACCCACATCAGACAACCCAGGCTTGCCTGAAATTCCAACTCCGGGGTTCTGACACCTTCTTCTGGCCTCTAAGGACATCTAGTGAGCTTGAACTCATGCACAGTCATACAGGCACAAATATACACTCACACATGTGCACATACATGTACATGCATGGACATAAGCATATACACACTCTCATGCACATACACACTCACAATGCACTTATAAGCACACACATGTGCATATATATACACTCACATGCACATGCTCTGCCACAAACATACACACATAGTCATGAACATACACACTCACACATATACTCATAGGCACACACACACACACATACAATGCACTCACAGAAGTGTTCACATGCATACACACTGAAGCAGAGTTCAAAAAATGGTGGCCCATGGGCCAAGCCTATAAATTCTCTGTGTGTATGTATATATATGTGCATGTATATATGTTTATATGTATGTATGTATGTATGTATGTATGTATGTGTGTATGTGTGCCCATGTGTATGTATATGTGTATATGTATGTGTGCATGTGTATGTATGTATGTATGCATGTATGTGTATGTGTGTGTGCATGTGTGTGTATGTGTGCATATGCATGTATGTTGCTTTGAAACACTACTGAACTGTCATCTGGAAAGGGGAGAGTTCACTGACAGTTTCGGGCTGCTCATTTCTCTAGGGACAATTTGAGCATCAGAGAGGGTCCTGGCCCATTCTCTTGCACTATGGAAACTATTCAAGCCAGTCACTGCTGTCCCCGTTACCATGCCCTCACCTCGTAGCCTACTGCTCTCATTCCTGTCCATCACCATGTCCCTCTGTGGGCACTGGGCTTGTGATCTCTCATATATAAGTCTTCATTGTCTTCCTTCTACCAGCGATGTTGCCTGACGTATAAAACAGCAGGAACGGCCTGTTGCAGAAGGCCTAGCACTTGCACAATGCCACGGACTGAGGGATACAGGGAGGGAGACACTGTTTGAACATGGATCTCAGGCTGGGGAATTGTTATAGGAACAGAGCTTGGACGGAAGCACAGAGCAAAGTCAAGAGAGGGTGTCGTGTATGACATAACCACCCAGGAGGCCTGGAATGTTGAGGAATGTGTCAACAGAGGCCTAAGGGACCTACCCTCAAAGATGCCTCACACAGTATCTGGTACTTTATGTTCTGAGAGCTGGGATGGGGGTGTGTGGTATCATTCTAGGCAAGACCAACCACTCATCCAAGATGATCAGAGCTAGCCCTGCAGGGGCTAGGTGAGCCAGCCAGGCCTGGTCCTCTTTCTGTGACTCAATGAGCTGGCCCACAGAGTCATAGCATCTTCTCGGGATGTAAGAACACCAGTGGGAGTGGGTGGAGAGAAACCACATGTGATTGGGCTAATAAGGCATTGGCATTAGGTCTGGGACTCGGCCTCTGCCCCAGAATGGGAAGACTGCATTGGGCTGCTGTAAGTCTGAGCCCGAGACGGCCTTCCGCTCAGCACAGGGTAGACCGCTACACCCACAATACCGCTCACTTCTCAGAGACTTCTTGTCCATAAATGTGGTGTCATGGGGAAGTTTCTGACACAAGGTCCCACCCGATTCAAGTGAACAAGAGAGTGGGCTCAGTGACCCCAAGTGGCACTGTGGGAGCCAAAATTCTTCCCCGAGCCAAGGCCACTACTGACTCATGGTCCCACAGGCCGGCCGTCTTTTCTTAGGCTTGAGGGAACTGCTTTTGGTCACCAGCCCTTGGCTGTGGGTGGGAAAATTACATCTTTGAGACATAGTATACTTCGTGTTCTTCTTTAACGAACCCTTTCTAGCCACAGGGAAAGGGCAAAGTCATTTACAGAGCCATGGTTTTCAACCACAGACATGAACCACACCCCATGTGGTAAGGCCCGGGTGTTCCCTGTGAAGTCTTCACTATTCACTGAGAGAAAGACTGGGAGCTCCCTGGCTATCCACTGGGTTTCAGACCTGGCTGTCACACGCTCTCCTCCTCATCTTGAAGTGCCGTGCAGGAGAGGATCCTGGAGCATGAACTTTAACTCCTGGCTCAAGGTGGCAAGCTCCGACCTCAGACGCGCTCTCTTCCAAGTTCCCATGGCAACCAATGGCTGTAAGAACAGTGCCGAGGGCTGCATTAACAGTGGAGACTGAGTTCACAGTCCGGAAACTCCAGGAGCATCTTCAACGGCTATAGCCAACCAGCTACCTCCAAGGGAAGGGTTATCTAGTACTGTGTGTGTTTCTCAGAAGGAAAATGGGGTGGGGTCCTGGGGCATTCCCCCAAATGTTCTCGAGCTCAGTGTTTGAGAGAGCATGGGGCTGGGGAACATGTATGGGAAGCCCAGCAGTGGTCAACATGTGGTTGGAAAGAATCTTTGGAGGTCGCTCTGGCAAGCCCTGTTCACATCAGCTAAAACAGGGATTCCTGATGGGGGCATAGGGTGGTGGGAGATTTTTGTTATGCACAAATCCCCCTTCCCCCCAGCAGGGAAGGCCTGCTTTTCACCATCCACGGGGAATTGACCATTCACAAGCAACCTCAAGAGGACATTAGTCTCTAGAGATAAGCCAGCAGCGGGGGATATTAATGTCATTTCTGCTGCTGTGATAAAATAGTCTTAATAAACAATAACTCAAGGGAGGATGGGTTTCTTTGAACTCAGTTTGAGGGCTCCATCTATCACGCTAGGATAATTAAGGCAGGAACTTGAAGCAGCTGTCATGTCCACAGTCAGGAGCAGAGAGAGCTGAGTGCCCACATGCTTAGCACTCAGCCAGCAGTCTCAACTCTCGCCTAGTCCAGAGCCTGGAATCACGGAATGATGCCGCCTACCTTCAGGCTGGATCTTGATGGCTGAATCAATTAAGGCTATCATGGTAATCCCCCTAGAGATTTGCCTGCAGACTGACCTGGTTGACCTGACCTAGACATTCTCTCATTGATAGTCCCTTCCCAGAAGCTTCTAGAGTATGTCTAATTGACAAATTATTATCACAACCAGCCATGACAGTGGGCAGTGAGTCAGCAACAGAGTAAGCAGAGAAGCCTTTAAGATGGCTTTCCTCCTTGGCAATGCGGCGTCCTTCACCAATGTCTTGATGTATGCTGGACAGCAGGTGAGAAGTCTGAAGCCACAGAAAGACACCTGCAAAGTCTCAAAGACCATCCCAGAATGGGGCTGAGATCCAGGTCTGCCAGTCACCAGCCTCAGCAACTCATCTCCATCTTCTGATACTGAGGTCTCATTGAGGTCTGTCTTTGGTGATGTCCCAACTTTAGGGTGCTGAGTTTAACAATCCCCCAGACTCAGCACAACTCACGCAGAGGTGGGCATGAAAGTGCTGGTGGTTAAGTTTGCAATTGATAGTTTGATTTTCTGGTCTAACAATTGAAATCCCAAAATTCAATGGCTTAAAATAACAATAACTAATTATCTCCCATGGTTTCTTGGGATGGGGTCCAGGTGCAGCTTGGCTGTGAGTAAAGTTTCCTTGTGAGATTCTGGCTCTGTCAGAACCACTGACATCCAACCATACTCTGGGGCTAGGGACTCACCTTCAGAGTGGCTCATTCCCATGGTTGACAAGCTACTGCTGCCAAGCTGCAGAAGATTGTGTCCTTCCCATGTGGCTTTTGCAAGTGGCGTGGGATGCTTGGGTTCCCTCACACAAGACCTCACTTGACAGGTCCTGTCATAGTTCGAGAGCCAAATAACCACACGGGCTCCTGTGTTCGAACACTCGATCTCCAGCTGGTGGCGCTGTTTGGGGATTGAAGAATGTTGAGTAGGTGGGACCTGGCTGGATGATGTGGCTCTCTGGGGGCAGGCTTTAGTTAGAGCCTGGCTCCGTTTCTTTCCAAGTCATTCTCTTTCTCTTTCTTTCTTTCTTTCTTTCTTTCTTTCTTTCTTTCTTTCCTTCCTTTCCTTCCTTCCTTCCTTCCTTCCTTCCTTCCTTCCTTCCTTTCTTTCTTTTTTTCTTTCTTTCTTTCTTTCTTTTTTTCATTTTTTTTTTAAGACAGGGTTTCTCTGTATAGCCCTGGCTGTCCTGGAACTCACTCTGTAGACCAGGCTGGCCTCGAACTCAGAAATCCGCCTGCCTCTGCCTCCCAAGTGCTGGGATTACAGGCGTGCGCCACCACTGCCCAGCTCCAAATCATTCTCTGCCTCTATCTCTATTTCTCCCTCCATCCCTCCCTCGTCCCCACATCCCACCCTCTTGGCCCCACCAGGATGTGAACAAGCAGCCTCACATTCTTCGGTCCACAGCCACAAGCCACTCCCACCATCGTTCCTTCCCTCCAATGGCTGACGGTGTTGTCAAACCATGAACTGAAATCAATCCTTCCTCTCTTAAGTTGCTTCAGTCGGGTATTGTATAGCAGCAATGAGAAACATAACTGGGACTAGTTCATGGAGTGGGGGAAGGGTAGGGAAGGAGGGAGGAGAAGAGGAAGAGGGAAGGAAAAGAGAAGAGAGAGGGCAAGATTAGAGAGAGGGGGGAAGGGAGAGAAGTCCCAGCTTAGGTCAGAGGGAGCCAGGCCTCTCAGAGGAGCATCTCAGTCACCCCAGGAGAAAAGCATGTGACGATAAATCATTCTATCACTATGTGTTTCTGGAACCCAAACCTGACATATTCTGATCATTAAAATTTGGGCGAAAGCCTCCAAACGTGCCTTGTGCAGTCCAGTGTGAGCAGTGTGGGTCTATGTCCATGCCAAGCTACTGGTTTTATAGAGTCTGGAAACAATTCATGTAAGCCTTGGCTGGATTAGTGAGGGAGTATGCAATCCAGGGGAATAAAGGACACTTCACAAAATCACCAAATTCATATCATATTGAAGAATTTCTTACACTTGCAGAGCGAAAGCAAGTGCCTATGAAAGTCCAGGACATTGACTCTCAGCCTTCCTGATGCTGTGACCCTTACAGTTCCACATGGAACCATAAAATTATTTCACCGCAACCTCATATCTGTAATTTTGCTACTGCTATTAATCCTAATGTAAATATTTGATACTCAGGATATCTGATATGTGACCCCTGTTGGGGTCATGGCCCTCAGGTTGAGAAGACTGGTCCAGGACAACACTGTCCTATAGAATTATCATGTCCACTCTGTTCAGTCCTCTTACCCTGTTTAACCTCTTCTTCTCCTAAGATCTTTCTTCTCTTTCTTTTTCTTTTTTTTATTATTTTCTATATTCTTTGTTTACATTCCAAATTATTTTCCCTTTCCCAGTTCCCTCCCACCAAGTCCCATAAGCCCTCTTCCCTCCGCCCATTCCCCAATCAACCCCCTCCCCAATCAACCCCCTCCCACTTCTCTGTTCTGGCAATCCCCTACAATGCTGCATCAAGCCTTTTCAGGACCGGGGCCCTCTCCTTCCTTCTTCTTGGGAATGATTTGATAGGTGGGTTGTATCTTGGGTATTCAGAGTTTCTGGGCTAATATCCACTTATCAGTGACTGCATTCCTTGTGTGTTCTTTTGTGAATGAGTTACCTCACTTAGGATGATATTTTCCAGTTCCAACCATTTGCCTAAGAATTTCATGGATTCTTTTTTTTTTTTTTTTTTTTTTTGGTTTTTTTTCGAGACAGGGTTTCTCTGTATAGCCCTGGCTGTCCTGGAACTCACTTTGTAGACCAGGCTGGCCTCAAATTCAGAAATCTGCCTGCCTCTGCCTCCCAAGTGCTGGGATTAAAGGTGTGTGCCACCACCACCCGGCGGATTCATTGTTTTTAATTGCTGAGTAGTATTCCATTGTGTAAATATACCAGATTTTCTGTATCCATTTCTCCATTGAGGAACATCTGGGTTCTTTCCAGCTTCTGGCTATTATAAATAAGGCTGCTATGAACATAGTAGAGCATGTGTCCTTATTGCATACGGGGGAATCCTCTGGGTATATGCCCAAGAGTGGTATAACAGGGTCCTCCGGAAGTGTCATGCCCAGTTTTCTAAGGAACTGCCAGACTGATTTTTAGAGTCACCAATAGCTTATGCTCTAAGATCAAGAATTGACAAATGGGACCTCATAAAATTACAAAGTTTCTGTAAGGCAAAGGACACCGTCAAAAGGCGAAAACAGCAACCAACAAACTGGGAAAAGATTTCACCAACCCTACATCCGACAGAGGGCTAATATCCAATATATACAAAGAACTCAAGAAGTTAGACCCCAGAGAACCAAATAACCTTATTAAAAAATGGGGTACAGAGCTAAACAAAGAATTTTCACCTGAAGAAATTCAGATGGCTGAGAAGCACCTTAAGAAATGTTCAACATCATTAGTCATTAGGGAAATGCAAATCAAAAGGACCCTGAGATTTCACCTCACACCAGTCAGAATGGCTAAGATTAAAAACTCAGGAGACAGCAGGTGTTGGCGAGGATGTGGAGAAAGAGGAACACTCCTCCACCCTTGGTGGGATTGCAAGCTGGTACAACCACTCTCTTCTCTTTCAACGTCTTAAGTTCTCTGCAGCTCTCCCATCAGCAAATCTGCACTTCCTAGGTCTGCTCTTCTTGCATCTCCTGCCCTTCTGCAAACCATGGAGGACCCACACCTCCCTGGCTGCAGATCTAGGCATCTCCTGCTGCTCTGCATCCCCTACTCTTTTCTTCCTTCCTGTAGGACAGCAGGCTTGCTCCCACCCCAGTGGACCTTCAACAGATCAACCTCTATTGAATTTCCACATATTGTTTCCTTGGCAGGTCACATTTAGAAACACAGACAAAATCAGAGTCACCACTGCAATCCGGATCACACCCTCCACTGGGGCAACTGCCTCCCATGCATGCCCTGCCCCATCCCACAGCTTGTATCCCATCTTCCTGCTCTCCTCATTGATCACTACTCCCCTGCCTCCCCCCGACCCCTGCACGCACCAAGCCATTGTTTTCACTCTGTCTCCACTTCTGCTCACCCAGTCCTCCATTCAATGTAATCTAATCCCTCCTGCATGTCCCGTCGGCTTGGCTTGGCTTCCATAGTGGACACATTGGCCTCCTACCTGCCAGACCTAACTTCCTGAGCAGCCTGTGCTGAGAACTATATTATACAGGAACCAGCTCTTTGCTAGGCAAAGATACGATACTCCTCTTTCCTGTCCCTCATATCCAGGAGGCTCCCCATTTGGTTTCCTGGCCTCTACTTTCTCCCTCTGACCAGACTGGAAAACCTCACCCTTCTAACAGCATCTCCTCTTCTTACTTCACATGGTGTCGGAGGAGGCATTGATTCAAAGTAACCAACCTCCCTGGTCCACACCCTTAACAGTTCTCATCCCTGGCATGCCTCCTCCTTCACCCACACGATCAACTGGCCGAATGGAGGAGCCTTGGGCTGTAAGGAGTGTTGTTATGGGTCTGAGTGGTGGGTACAGACTGCATCTGCCTTTCTACTTAGTTTTATCAGCAACAAAACTGATAGTTTTGCTTGTTTGTTTCTATTTGGACACTTGCATGCCATTTCCCCATTGGCAAATGATTTTGAAGGAGAACAAAGGAATATTGTTTGTTGTGGTGTCAAAATCAAAAAGACTGGTATTGGCTCAGGATACCCAAAGATCAAGTTGTCAGCACAAAGGAGATTTATTTTCTCCAGAGGTCAAAGGGCAGAGAATAAGAGCTAAAGATAGATAGAGGGTGAAGGAGAAGGGGGGAAGAAACATGGGAAAGGGGTCAGGGATATTTGTTTTCCCCTCCCTCCTGGTGGTGTGTATAATAAAGGACTGTGTCTAAATAGAGAGGAGACAGACAGACAGATATGACCCATATGAAAATGCCGGTTTATAAAGGTAAAGGGGAAAGCCAATGTTGGGATGAATGTTTAATTTTAATTGGGCATGTTAATTAGGGCAGCCAAGCGAGGCTTCCAATTGCTGGACTTTAATACTTTGCTAGCTGGACCCTGGTAGTCAGCCTCAGGAGGAGAAGGAAGTGGCCAATGAGGCACAGACCCCAATGGCTAGCTTTAGGAGTGTAATCTAATGGTGTTTAGCAAGGCAGAGGGAATGGGGGAGAAGGGCCATGCTCACCATGGTGAGAGTGCAGTCAGAAACTCTAGTGTGCACAGTCGATGCCCGAGTTCCCCATTAGGTGCTCTGCCCCATGAGGACTAGGAGGGCCTCAGCTTTGCCCACTGTGGGTCTCAGCATGCAGCACAGCCCCAGACATGCACCCCAGGCAGTGAAGCTCAACAATCTGTTTCTGTTCCAGAACACATTTGTCTTGTTACAGGATCTAATTTTTACATTACTAATTCTGGGAACTCCACCCTTCCATGCTCATACCAAAAGCCATAGAGATTAATGGTTGGGCATCTGCAGCCACTGAACTGGTGACTTGGGCACAGTGTAGAGCCAAGTCATCCTGAGATGAATCTGAGAGCTGTCGGGTCTCTGTGCTGACATGGGGATTATTCAACTTGGGTGTGTGACAGAGCCATACAGATGTTTTAACAGAACATCAATTATGGCCTAGCCAGTGTGACCCATAATTTCCAAACTTGTCAGCTCCTTAACTTCTGGAATGTCAGAAAATCATAATAGAACTGTATAAAATTATCCAAATGACCATTTCAGGCCTGAAAATTTATCCAGCAATAAACTAACAGAGAACATTTATTCAAGATAGACAACTGAAACAGAAAACCCCAGTCTGAGGTGTTTCACCCAGAGCTGTTGCGTCTTCCTGTCAATGCAAGCATGTGTCAGTTTCCAGAATTACTGCCTTGCTAAGTGCCACTGCCACCAGCAGGAACTCAATCCCAGGGCCTGCACAGAACCATCCAAGGTTCAGATGCATTATTGAAAAGAAACAGAAGTCTCAGCAGCAGGCAGAGGAAAGGAAGAGGAAATGCCTTAATCAGCTTGAAGGTTGGGCACTGCTCACAGCAAGCAAGACCAGAGAAGCAAAAAAAAAAAAATTGGTAGAAGACCTAAGTCATCAGAGACCTCTAGGTCACCCAGAGAAGCTTCTCTATGTATACACATGTGTGAGCATGCTCAGGAGAGGTTGAATCTCCTTGTTATCAGTACAGGAGGACATGAAGCCTTAGACACATCCAAAAAAAGGAGATAGAGGAAAAACCCACAGAGAGCAAGCCCCAGGAAGACGTGTGAGCTGTCTGCCCTCTGAATGCACCCCTAACCCACACACACACTCATCCGTAGGGGTTGGAGAATCCACGGCCTTCAGTGTCTGAGTACAGACTTAACCACCATGTGACTCCTGAGTCCTGTGAACCAGGAGACTCTGGAGAAGTTGGGCTACAAGATTAAAACAGGAATCAAGACCTGAGCAGAGATGTAAGCTGTTGGAGACACAACAGCCGATTTGAGAAGGCAGAGGAAGAATGAGCAAACCTGATGAACTGAAAAAAAAAGAGAGAGAGAGAGAGAAATAATAAAGATGATGACCAGAGTTCCAGAGACCGCAAGACACCATCTCTCATGTGTGTCAGCATAGGGACAGGAGAGTCTAGCAGAGCTGAGAGAAAGGTAAGAGATATAGTTGACCTTTGTACTCATGGACCCTAAAGGGTGGACTCAACAAACTGCAGACAGATTCCTGGTAGAAAATGCTATGGCATTTGTAGATAGTGTCTTCATTACTTTCCCATATGCTTAAGAGGCATGCAATTTTAATTTATGGTGGTGGTGGTGGTGGTGGTGGTGTGTGTGTGTGTGTGTGTGTGGTGAGTATGTGTGTGGGGTGTGTGTGTGTGTGTGTGTGCTCAGTGTGGTGTGTGTGTGTGTGTGTGTGTGTGTGTGTGTGTGTGCTCAGTGTGGGGTGTGTGTGTTGTGTATGTATGTGTGTGTGCACACGTACACGAGTGTGTGTCAGAGTGTACGTGTGGAGGTCTCAGAACATGTGGGAGCCAGTTCTCTCCTTTCATCATCAGGGCCTGGGAATCTAACTCAGGTTGGCAGAGTTGACAGCAGGGGCTTTTACCCACGAGCCCTCTCACCAGCCGCTCTCAGATACTTTTAATCCTCTCTAGATCACTTGCAATGCTGAATACCTCACAGAGGCCATGTCAGTAGTTGTGTGCTGGGGGAATAACAATAAGAAAAAAAACCTCTGCGCATGCTCAGTACAGATGTATCTTTCTCTCTGCCTCACATCTCTGAGGGTTCTCCCCTCTGCCCCTTAGGGCAGGGCCTCTGAGCGGTCTGCCTTTGAGGCTCTCCTCAGTCTCCTCCAGGTGGGCCAGGAGGCTGAGTCTGACACCTTAGAGCAGTGGTTCTCAACCTTCCTAATGCTGCTACTCTTTAATATAAGCCCTCCTGTTGTGGTGACCCCAACTAAACAATTGCTTGCATTGCTACTTCACAACTGTCCTGCCCTTTTGCCACTGTTACGAATCATAATGTAAATATCTGGGTTTCCCGATAGTCTTAGGCGACCCCAGTGAAGGGGTCTTTTGACCCCCACCCCCACAAAGGGGTTGAGACACACAGTTGAGAACCACTTCATTAGAGGCCCATTCCCGCTCCCACTCATTACACCTCAAATAAGTAGATGCAAGACCTTCCTACCCCTATAGGCACAGTGTGAAGAGCCAGTAGGCACTCCCAGATGGCCTGTAGGACTCGGGAAATGTCATGTGCTCCTCCTGTACCCCTTTCCCCCCCTGTACCTTGGTAATTGCTACTCCTCCCCTTGGGGAGCCCCTTCTCCTTAGGCGCCCAGACTGTGACTTCTTAATACCCACACTTCTTATGAAAGTCACTGCGCCACTAGGGTCAGGTCAGATCCTCCCGCCCAAGGTTCTGAGAACACAGGACATCATTCTCAGTGGACATAAGTCCTGGAAACCCTGGCCTTGTCTCCTATGAGGTGGCTTCTCACGTTTCTATTATGAGTTGATAATATGTTAGGCTGAACGGCTCTTTAACACTGGCTAGCACGACGGGAAAATCTCAGAACAAATAAACATGGAATAAGCAATCGAGCTGTGCAGAGTCCTTAGCCCAGTCCTCCATGTTCACCTTCCAGGGGCTGGGATTCCCGCCCACCTCAGCCCGAGGGCAGGAGCACCTCTGTAGACAGAGCTTCTTGCTTCTGCTCTAGGCCTGCTGCTGCCAGCTCCTGGCTGGGCCAAACACCAGGAGAGAACAGCCAACACTGACTTCTGGAGGAGTCATAAATAAAGAACAAACAAGCCAACAAACAAACAGACCAGGGGCTGGACAAGGTGGACTCCCGAGTTCCCTAGCTTAAGTATGCATAAAAGTGCCCAGCCCCTCGGGCTCGTCCTGTGCCCGGCACCTTGGGCTCGCCCTGTGCCCAGCCCCTCAGACTCGTTCTTACTGCGGAGAACACGAATGTGGCATGGAGCTTTTGGGGGAATGAACAGACTGGCTGTGAGTATTTGCTGGAGTGTAGGAATCCCTGGGAGGAAAGTGTGTGGTTGACTGGGTACGACTTGAGGGTGTCTGGGGACACTGGGCTGGATCCAACTCACACCAAACTGCAGCCTACTGTAAAGAACAGGACCCACCCTTGGGTTTAGCTCCAAAGTGCCAGGAAGCAGCTCCCCACACCAGATCTCCCCTACTGGCTCTTCCCCTCAGAGGGAAAAGAGCTTCTTAAGGTGGAAATGGGAAATACACACGGGAATGAGGGCATGGGGATGCTGAAGGCTTTCTCTGGTAAGCACGTTAGGATAATCAGAAAGGAGGTGGTACTGGTTGGGTGTTGTCAACTGAACACAAGCTGGAGTTTCCCCTGAGAGGAGGGAACCCTCATCCAAGAGAATGCCTCCATCAGTTGACCTGTGAAAATGTGCGTGGGCCAAGACACACATTTGGGGACTGGTGACAGGTAGACACTGAGGAAGAGTCGAGAGTGCCCATCCAGGGACATCTCCCTGGTCCTGATAGTGCTTCTCTAGGAAGGTGGTTTGGGGAGACTGTAGGGGTAAAGCCAGGCATACAAGCCCCTGAAGCTAGAGTTGAATCAGGCCTGGGGGTCCAAAGCATGTGTGGTTTAGGGAGTGTGGAAACCATTTGGAAGCAAGGATGATAGAGAAGATTGGAGAAAAGGGGCCATGGCCGTAGAGCCAAAGAATAGTTAACACAGGGACAGTGAGAGACAGAGTCAGGCCCCAGGTACACAGTACTCTTAAATTTCAGCCAAGTGTGTTGCCAAGAAGCCCACAGCTCTAAGCTATGTTCTGTCAAAGGCCTTTGCTGGAGATGGCCATATATTGCATGATTCTTATAGTTGTCTGATGAGATCCCATTTCACTGATGGATGAACTAAGGTTGGGAGAGGGGGAGGGCCTTTCAGGTGGTCACGGTGAGCAGAGCTGCCTGGGAGAGGCCGCCATATGCAAAGAGGAAACCCGTTCCCGTTTTGCCATCTGCTATCATGACCTATCACCCCTGCCCAGAAACCCACTTTTCAAACACACTAGAGTGTTCCCTGTCTGTGGGGCTCACCTTGTGCTTGGACTTGGGACACACAGCTGGTGAGTTCTGTGTTCTTAATTCAACACACAGCAGGAGTAGTGTCCACAACACTGACTTCATACTTCCAAGCACGTGAAGACCCTGTCCTGCGGAGTTATAAATCAGTCACAAAGGAACCAGTTTGCCCATTATGACCCAAAAGCCACAGACCAGGACAGTATCTCCTTTCTTCTGTAAGTGCCCAACTTGCTCTGGGGATTTGGGGGTTCCAAGGCTGGGGTCCAGCTTCACTGCCCTCCTTGATGGGTGGGCATCTTCTTCTATAGCAGAGGAACCCTGGCCAGATCCTCAAGGATTTTTAGAACTTGAAGCTCAGAGACCTCTTGGGGTCCAAGGTGACACCCCTCTCAAGACATCACAGCTCCTGGGACCTCACAGCGCCCGAACGCTCCCTCTCTTGAACAGCACTTTCTCCTTTATACATTCCACTCTGGTATTTCTACATTCCCCCATTCCTTCTAATTCACTGTTTATTCAATGAGATGCAATGTGGCCCTGGGAACAAGGGCCTCCAACTCAGGAACCGGACACTCCAATCTAGACATTTCACCCCCAACAGCATCCAAGGCTGTGACCTTGAGCATGAGGTCTGACCCCAGGGTGCCTCTAGTTCCCTTTTGTAATACTTCTGGAAGAACTTCTGAAGTCTGAATCCTATGGTTTAGTCAGAATGAGAGGCTGCAAGATGAGCAGGCTTGGCCTGGGGGTCCAGTGAGCTAACAACATTTAGATGTAGAAGGTGTGAGTGGAGAAATAACTGGCTGTCATCCATGTCTTCCAGTACAGTGAGACCTCTTTAAACTATACGCCTGTGCCATAGTGACAAAATAACCTCCTAAGTCTGGCGGAAGAGAAGTAGGCTTGGAAGGTTCTGGCTGCCAAGTCCAGAGAGCATCATGGGGAGACGTGGGTTTCAGATAGAAAAAAAAAAAAAAACAGATGAGGAAATGTCATGCTTTCTAGATTCTGACAAAATAACTTTAAAAGGATGCATTATTATTGTGTGTGTGCACATGTATGACATGGGGGATGCGCTTGCCACAGCATGCATGTGGAAGCATAAGACAGCGTGTGGAGTTGGTTGTCTCCTTCCACTTATGTCCGCACATACTTTCGCTGTTGTTGTTGTTGTTGTTGTTGTTGTTGTTGTTGTTGTTCAGGGGGGATCAAACACGCTTGAGTGGCAAGTGTCTAACCCACTGCACCATCTCACCAGCCTTAAGAGATAAATAAAAATAACTTCAAACCAACACACTAGTTTTCTGGTCATTTACATTGTGATGCCTGTGAGATTCAGGGTCTATCCGTATGTTGAACCTTGATCTCTGAACCTTGATCTCTGCATTGCCTTTTCAAGGCAATTTGCAACAAATGCTATATCCCAGGGTAGGCGTGCTAAAGCCACATAAATTCAATTTCTTGTTCTGGAGGCTGGAAGTCCACACCCAGCTTCCTGGGGTGGAAGCCAGAGCCTCGGTGGCAGGTGAATTCTTTTGAAGGCTCTAGGGAAGGTCTGTTTTCTCGCTGTATGTGTCACTCGGCATTTCCGGAAGCACATCACCCCAGTGTGGGCTCCCACGCCTGCCTCCTCTCTGAATTGACCCCCATGTCCTTCTCATCAGGACTCCGACTAATCCAGGCTAATCTGTCCCATTCCAGAACCTTCATTGGAGGACACACCATCTGGCCTTCCCAACAGTGGGTCTCAATAGTCGAAGATTCACGAGAACAACACAGTAAATTGTAAGTAGCTGTCCGACAGGCTGGATCGAGAAAGGGACACCAGGGACAGACAGACACATGCTACATGATCTCTGTAGCCATCGATCCCTACACACAAAGATGAACGCATGCTCAAGGGTATTAGTGTCAAAGGCTGGCCAAGATTTGCACACTTGAGTGTCATGGATCTTGTACACTGCATAGAACAGTTCCGAGGGGACACAGAGGAACTTGGAGGGAGGCAAGTGATACTTTGTAAGTCAGTCACCATCTCTGCTTGGCAGTCAATCAACTAGGCCCAGTGATGTTCTCTCTCCCAGGCAATAAGATCTTTATGTTGTCCACCTCACCTGTCAATAGTTGCTGGAGCCCCTGGAATAGAAAGGGTCTTGTTTAAGATAGTTGCTATTCCCCAGCCTTCCACCAGATGGCAGCCTTGAAACACGGGAAGGTGGCTCATCTGGCAGCTGCTTCAAGTTATCTTGAAGTGGGGGGAGGCGACTTCAAATCTCAGAGGCCTGTGCCTCCTTCCTTGCGGAAGGGTCACCTCGTGAAAAGACTGTCTGGGTCTGGTTCCCTGTCTGGCCAGGAGGCAGCGGCTTTCTGAAGCGTGGGGCATTCTGCCAGGGGCTGTTCTGCAGGCTCAGCAGTGGATTCCCCACCACACTACCCAGAGGCCCCAGGCCCACACCAAAGCCAGACACGCTCCAGCCCTAGCACATCCAGCACGCTGTCGTTATTCCTCTGCCCAAGTCACGCTTCCAGAAAGGAAGTGAATGCTGGCCTCTGACTTCCAGCCCCTCCCCCATGCTTCCAAGCCTCTTGCACACGCATGCCATAAAGCATTCTGTCTCCTGACTGATATTCTCTGTGCTGTGGAACACACACCACCTTCCTGGGAGAGGCAGGGCCCTCAGCAGCTTCGCAGAGCCTTGGTTGTCATCCCTGTTCTTGTGTGCTCCCCTACCCAACCTCCCCTCCTGCCTCCCTCCCAGGCTGTCCTTTCCTCACGTCCCCACCCCCCTGCACAGGCTACCCATCCTCCACATCCTCTGCTAACATGCAGATGACCAAGGCAAAGGGCCTCTCGGCACCCCTTCTGCACCAGATCTGCAGCCATCCACCACACAGACCTCTGCGGTCCTCTAGAGACGAGACCCCACTCAGACTGGCATCTCTGCGTGCCCACACTCAGGGTCCAGACCTTCCAAGGCTCGTGGAGCACTGGAGTGGGAAGAGGTGCTGGGAGAGAGGTGAAACCCGCAGCAGGGATGGGTAACTGATGGGAACAGCCTGTCTGCAGGATCAGAAGAACAGGACTCTTAGAGCCATGTAAGCATCACATGCTGGCCTTAAAGGGGTGACTCATTCAAGGCCAACAGACCTGGGTGGCTGTTGAAAGGGACACTTAAGCCTATCCCCAACCAGAGAGGACAAGGAATGCTCCAGGACCCCACAGGAGTGACTTTATAACTGGTATTATCTCTGCCCTTCTCCCACTCCCAAGTCTGTCTGAGTGCTCCCCAGGGCCCGAGAGCTGGTGTGTCTCCTTCAGGCCTGCAGCCGCCTCTAGATGAACCATTACTGTCCCCAGGAAACTGGGCCAGGCAGCCAGTGTGGGAGTGGGGAGGAATAGAGCCAGGGAGTCTGGCCCTGCAGCTGGCAAGGAGAGCACCCTTTACCAGGCTCCAGATTGTACTGGGTACTCTTAGATCTAAAATGCAGGTGGGGCTTATCTTATGGGAAAATTCTTCATAAGTCTGTGCGCACGCACACACACACACACACACACACACACACACACACACGCACACGCACACGCACACGCACACGCACACGCACACACAGAATCGGACTGTCAGTGGCCAGCTGCACACAGCTAGAGCGGCCTTCCCAAGACAGCAAATGCTGGGAAGCTCCAAGGACTCTCCCAGGATACCCTTCCCTTCTGGACACCCCTTCTGTCTTTGCATCATATTCAAAACCCCAAATTAGAGAAGAACCCTAGTGTCACTGCCCAAGTCGGACGAGAAATGGCTCATTGAAGGAGCACCGTATGCTGTCCTGGAGTTGGTGTGAGGACAGTTACCCAGAAGAGCAGCAAGTAAGGGAACTTAAAAAGACCCTCACTGCAGGCGGGCACCTCCCCGTCCACATGGTGCCCTGCACAGATGCCTTCTGGGTCAGCAGGTGGGCCTGGAGTTCAGTGATGATGGCGGCAGACAGATGTCACAGCTGGGGGAGCTGCTCTGGGCAAGCAGGGACTGTGGAAGCTTCTATGCCAGTCTGAGAAGAGTGCGGGCGTCCATCTGAGTGGGAGCTGGTGCATCCAGATGGTTTCCATTTTTCTGGGTAACCTTGGAAAACGTGAATCAGGAGGTGGCCACGCTGCCCACAGCTGCACTGGGGAAGGGTGGCGGGGGGAGGGATTCTGCCTGTGAGTCACAAGCTAGGCTCTCCAGAGCTGCTTTGCACATGTCTGTCTAGGGGACAATTCTTAACTGGCAGTTCAATTTCTTCAGACCCTGTTCTCTTAGGACTAGGGTGAGTGACACGTATGCTCTCAGTGAAAGGGCAACCTTGTGGCCCCACCCCCACCCCACCTCTGGCACGTTTGCCCAGCCTTGTTGTCCTGGGCAAACCAGAGAATGGACTAATCCTTTCAGACCACAGCCCAGCCCCGGAAGAAGGCACCTCTTGACCTGTCTCTCAGGAGAACGCTAAGGTGAGGGCCTTCAATGTAGAAGTCCATTTTTCTTTTTCTTTCTTCCTTTCTCCCTTTCTTCCTTCCTTCCTTCCTTCCTTCCTTCCTTCCTTTCTTTCTTTCTTTCTTTCTTTCTTTCTTTCTTTCCTTCTTTCTTTCTCTCTCTCTTTCTTCCTTCCTTCCTTCCTTCCTTCCTTTCTCTCCCTCTCTTTCTTTTTTTCTTTCTTTTTCTTTCTTTCTTTCTTTTATAAATTTTAATTTATTTTCATTTCAAGTATTATCCTCTTTCCTGGTTTCCCCCTCTCCCTGAAACCCTATCCTCCCTTCCCCCAGCTTCTATGAGGGTGTTCCTCCACCCACCCACCCACCCTAACCTTGATTCCCCTACACTGAGGCATCTATCAAATCTTCATAGGACCAAGGACCTCTCCTCCCATTGATGTCTGACACGGCTGTCCTCTGCTACATATGCAACCCGAGTCATGTGTGCTCCTTGGTTGGTGGCTTAGTCCCTGGGAGCTCTGGGGGGTTCTGGTTGATTGATATTGTTGTTCTTCCTCTGGGGTTGCAAACCCCTTCAGCTCCTTCAGTCCTTTCTCTTATTCCTCCATTGGGGACCCCACACTCAGTGCTATGGTTGGCTACAAGCATCTGAATCTGTATTTTCAAGGCTATACAGAGCCTCTCAGGAGACAGCCATATCAGGCTCCTTTCAGCAAGCCTTTCTTAGCATTCATAACAGTGTCAGAGTTTGGTGACTGTATCTAGGATGAATCTCCAGCTGGGACAGTCTCTAGATGGCCTTTGCTTCAATCTCTGCTCTGCACTTTGTCTCCTTATTTGCTCCTGTGAGTATTTTGTTCCCCTTTCTAAGAAGGACTGAAGCACCCACACTTTGGTGGAAGTCCGTTTTCAAACTCTCTAATAAGACCCTGCCCATTGCATTTCATATCCTAAGCTCAGAGTCCAGACTTAAAGAGACCCTGGCTTTCATACAGCCTGCATCTTCCTACCGTGATGGCCACAGAGAAGTGGGTACAGCACCCTAGAATGCACCAGAGGAGATGAGTACCCATCATCATGGGGCAGCGCAGCCCAAGGTCCTTCCAGCCAAAAACCAAGTTTCCCACAACTACCGGGACTCTCTTCTGAGAGAGGAGACATTGTCACTACCTCCTGGTCACTGTGATACCTGCTTTTGGCACAGTCCCACACTGTCATCACCCATCCTGTTAAAGTCCTAATAGATGAGCAGTCTCCTTGGCCACTCCACAACCTAGAAATCAGACTCAGGAAAGATAAAGGGTCTCTTCTGCATGGGTCACCTAGTAAGCAACAGGGTCAGGACCCAGGACCGGTGGCTTCAGAGTCACAAGTCCTACCTAATCCCTTCCACTCTCCTCTTCCTCCAGCCCTTCTTGATCAGCTCCTCCCTGTAGCAAAACTGACTCCCTATGTACCAGGCACACACTGTCCCCAGTGCTCTGACCTCTTCCTATCGTTTCTCTCTGAGAACTCCTTCCCAGGACAATGCTGTCCCAGCACCTCTAGGTTGTGGCTGGTTTCGAACACAAGATGAAGGCAGTTTGTCCTGATTGCAGAGAGAAATGGCTTGCGCTGTGGCAGGTCAGACAGACTCCTTCCATCATTTAGAGAGACAGCTGTCAATCATGGTCATTATTGAAATGAACCCAGGGATGCTTATAATTAAACGAGTTATCAATAAAGACCGTAATCCCTCTGAGTTTAGTGCTGTTTAATCATTCCGTTATCGATTACTCAGCTGTTAAATCCGGTGTGGAATGCTGTCCTTTGAGCACGACAGAAATCACACCATGGTACCAACCAAAATGCCTTTGACAATTGTCAAGAGACCATCAATAAGATCATTATCTATTGACATGCTCTCATAGAAGGAAAGCTATGGGGTGGGTGTCATCAGACCCTCCACAAGGTCAGACTTCTTCATGTTCCTTGTAGAGGAAAGGCTGGCGAGGTCATCAAGCTCTTAGCTCAGACTCCAGCCAATCTCTCCCTCCTGCACCTGCCTCCTGGTTATATGTAACTGTGCCTCCGCAAAACATGGTCTTGGGAGAAGCTAGGATAAAAAGAGATGGAAGGCTGACTGGGATGGGGAGACGGGACATCTCCAACAAGGTAGCTATGGGAAGTTATCATCCACGCTGGGGTAGCACTTGTCACTGGTGTGGTTATTTGGGAGTCCCCAATGCTGTAAATAACCCTCACCTAGTCTCCTGTTTATAAGTTCAATAAACTCCTCGGCTCACTGAGTTAGAATCCTGTGGAGTCATCCCACTGGTAGATGTGCATCCGTGTCTCTTCAGAAATGCACACAGCAAATCTAAACGGTGACTTTCTCAGTAATGGTGTGGCGCCTGGGTGTCCCTTCTGAACTCAGTAGATCACACTCAACCCCGGTGGAGGTTTTCGTGATGTGGAAATTGAAAGCATTCTGCAAATCACCTGGTTTTGCTTTGGGGTTTCCTGTAGAGCTGCTATTAGATGTTATCAGTGTTCCAGGTCAGAACACACTCAGCACCTTTTGTAGTCTCAGAACGCTTCCAACTCCCGATGCGCCAGCAAAAATGAATACAAAATCACCCTTAAGTCTAGAGACCCAGACTTCTGAGAAGCCTGAAGACTGTCAAAATCAGTCATGCTCAGAGCACCCCTCCTGACAACCTTGGGAAAAAGGCGTGCTCTCAAACAGCCCTTGAAGGAGTCCCATCCATACTCTGCCATGCTCCTGGGACTCGCTCCCTGGCATGACTGACGTGTCCCACCCTGCATAGAACTCATGAGAAAAAAAAGACCAGTCTACAGCTCGCCTTTTGACCTCCTCCAGAGGTGACTTTAGTATGCTGACTTGAGAAGACCCCAGGTACCACTGGATGGAAGTGGTGAGACTCACCCAGTTCTTGGTGAACTTGGCAAATCAGGGAAGACAGGAACCATTTCCTCTGGTGGAGCAGGGCTTCAGTGCAGAGAGAGAACATCTGGGCCAAATCTCTAAGGGCTTGTTGGACTGAGAACAGGAGGGGGGCTGCTTTCCAAAACTGGTCTAAAGAAATGTTAGATAATAGGACTAGGATTTTTTTTGGGGGGTGGCTTCCTTGTATACTTAACAATGCCCTGCTCTGTGTTCTCAGATTGTGTTCAGCGGACTGCTAAAGGAGACAACAGAAGCCTGGAAAGGCTTTGGGGTCCTGGAGGAGGGAGTTCACTGCATGCACATGGTGGGGGCCAAGAACCATGCTGAAGGATGGCAGGGGTTGTAACTGAGAGATGCACTAAGAAGTTCTCCCACCCTACCTTCTACTGACACGGCCAGAGACCTTCTGAGACCAGAGGTAATCCAGATGGTAGGCAGGCCCCAATAAATCTCCCTCAAACTACTTCTTGGGGGGGGGCTTGTCAAGGGTCCCTAAAAATGTGGCTTGAAGGAGATAAGAGCCCAAGTTCCACCTCAGATGAGAAAGTGAGGTGTGGTGATTCATGTCATTTCCAAGGCCAGCATGGTGGACGAGAGGGTCCCAAGACACTGGGCTACTCTTCAGCAGGGAGCAGAGAAGCAGACAGGGCTGAGAGGCGGTGATGGTACCAGCATCTGAGCTGGAGGAGCCTGTGGACTGGGGATTCCTAAGGCTGCAGCAGAACACCTGGGGGTCACTTTCCCACACCCGTGAGGACAATCCTAGCTCACCTGTTCTCCAAGCTTCTGTGACTATGTTTTTCCTAAAACATATAAACCTATGTATAAGCTTTGACTTTAGTGGGTCCATCTCTTAGAGCTTGCATGAAAAAGAACAATCCATGTTTGAGGTGATCTTCTATGGTGTTACTTACTCTCCTAAAAATGGGAAATAATTATGTCTGTGATAACCATGGGCAGTAAGAACACTGGTGTATTAGCCCAGGTAGACACTCAAAGGTCTAAAAGAATGGAGAAAATACAGCGATAAGATATTTACAGGGAAAGTGACATCCACACCAATGTCCCAAAGTTCTTAAGAGCTAGCATCAGATGACTTTTGAGTTCTGGTTATCTCTGGTCCATCCTGAACATTTTCCTTCTATCAGGCTATGCTGTAAACAACCAAAATAAGGATTAAGCCAAGTGACTTTGGATGAAGAAGGAAGGTTGGGAAGAAAGGGACCTGGGCTCCTCAGGGAGGTTCTGGCAGAGAACACTCCTCAGAGGCCCCTCCTTAAGGGGCTGCATTGTGTCTCAATGGAGGGCCAGTCTAGTCTACACAAGGCCTCGGGATCCATCACAAGCCAAACGGAGACGTCCTGACTGTTTTTCCCACACTGTTGGTGGCTCATGGCTGGGTTCTGTGGAAACTGGAGAAAGACATGCCACGTAACATGTGGTTTTTAAATCAGGAACTGCGCTACAGCTTAGTGAAAGAACTTGGAAAGGACAAATGCTAGCAATCCAGCCAGCATCACATGAGGAGCCCTCGGGAGGAATCTGGAAATGGGAAGCCTGACTCGGCTCAAACACCGAGCACAGCTCTGACCTCGCTCCGCTCCCCCTGGGAACCCCTTTCTCCTGTCCGAATAATGGGTGGTGTCTCCCCAGAAACCTTGGTCTGTAGGAAAAAAGAATACATTCAGAGGGATGAGAAGTTTGGCAGAGTGAGGAGAGAGAGAGAGAGAGAGAGAGAGAGAGAGAGAGAGAGAGAGAATACTGCCATGCTGAACCAGTTTTCTCATTCTGGGACAGGATAGCTTTGGAAAGGAGAGGTGGGCGGGACATCCCAAGAGGGTCTTACTGAGTAAATAGTACAGGCCTGGGATGTGGTCAGCGAGGCCCACATGTTCTCTGACACGGACAGCTGCTGGAGGAAGCGTGGCCAGCGGAGGCACGGTGACAACCTTGGCTTACGGACACAGCTCGAAGATATTCTTTCAGAGGTTCCTTGCTCTCCAAAGCTTGGCTTCTCAATGGAGCCCCTTTTGTCCAGGGTCCATGGTATCTAGAATATCATCATTATCATCTAGAGAGAAGTCACTGGGACAGACTGGAATGAACCAATAATGTGCCTCCCACAGGGTATGTTTAAGAAATTAAGGAGAGCCGGAGATGTGGCTCACTTGGGAGGGACTCTCCTAGAATTCACAAAGCCCTGGGCTTGCTTCCCAGGACTGCATACGCCATGTGCTGTAGCACATACTCGTGGTCCCATCACTAGTTCAAGGTCATCCTCAGGCCCAAAGTGACTACAAGGCCCGCCTGATTCTGGGAGGTCAGAGCAGGAAGCTTAGGGCTCAAGTCTTGAAGGACAAACAGGAAGCAGAGAAAGTTGACCTGGAAGCGGAGAGTGGCTTTTGAAACTTCAAAGTCCCCCTCCAGTGCTGCACTCCAACAAAGGGCCACATTTCCCAAACAGCTTCTTCAACTGGGGCCCAAGTATTAAAACGTCCAAGACTCTAGGGGACATTTCTCATTCGAACTATTCCAGTGAATTAGTTAAGTCTTTCCGGAAATGTTCTCAGAAGTGTTCCCACGGTGACTACAAATCGTCTCAGGCTGCCAATTAATATCAAGCACCACAGATGGTGTGGCACGGAGTGAGGAAAAGACGCAGAGTGTCTGAATGAAGATGTGAATGGATGGATAAGCAGACAGGGGGTAGACAGACAGACACAGGCAGACGGAATACCTAGCCATGATCACTGACAACGGTGGCCCATGAATGTGATGTTCATCTTAATGGCTAGTTTGTCACAATCTACAATGACCTGGAAAGGAGTCTCAGTGGGGGATGGTCTACATCAAGGCTGCCTGTAAGAGACTGTCTTGATTATTGTTGACTATTGCCCTGATCATGTCGATTATTGGTGTGGGAAGACCTAGGCTAAAACTGGGTGCCACCAGTCCCTAGTTTTTGGATCTGGGACTCAGAGGGAGAGAGAGAGAGAGAAAGAGAGATATATATATATATATAGAGAGAGAGACAGAGACAGAGAGACAGAGAGAGACAGAGACAGAGAGAGAGAGACAGAGAGAGCGCAAACATGCGTGTATTAACTCGTTCTCTGTTCTTGACCGTAGTCAAGATGCTTCAGGTCCCTGCTGCCTTGACCCCACAGTGATGGACTGTAACCCGGAACTGTGAAACAAAACCAACCCTTTCTCCCCCAGGGGCTTCTGTCAGGCTCATTTATTACAGCAAGAGGAAATGAATTAAGACAATGAGCTAAAGAATAATAACTCAAGCCTTTTTGCATCTGAGGTTTAAGGGGGGAGCGGGAGAACATGTCTATGTTTGGAATACAAAAGCAATCACTCCCTGACCTAATTTGGCAAGAATTGAGGCTGAAAAACTGAAGGGATTAGGGAAGGTGCTCCCCTTCCCCTCCCCTTCCCCTTCCCCCCTCCCCCCAGGCAAACTCTGAGGCTGTCTGCGAAGCATGGATTTCTCACCACATGTGGAATGGGGTCTCAGCCAATTTTATTTGAATCTTCAAAGACCAATTACCTCATCTGCCATCTGGCGTGTGTGTGTGTGTGTGTGTGTGTGTGTGTGTGTGTGTGTTATACTTGTATATGTGACTACATGTGAATGCAGAGATGACTTTTGTTAACAACTACAAATCTAGTCACTGGTGGCACACAATTCTGGGAAATGTTGCAGGATTTAGATGTGGTTCTTTCATGTTTAGTAACTCCCCACTGATTTTTTGCTGTCCCCGAGCGAAGCCAGGAGAGCAGATCAGCACAGCAGCCATCTGCTCACGGATGGCTTTTAGCAAACTTTGATCCCTCTGAACAATGACTTCCCAGTGTCAGACCTGGCTAGTCGAGGCATTGTACTGTTCCTGAAATACACTTTCTGATTAAGCCTCTTGAAACCACCAAGTGAGTTGAACTGGCCACAGTAGGGCAAAAAGAATCATATTTTAACTATCTCTCATTTCAAAATTCCTGTGAATACATCATTCCTTGGTGATACCTTATGGGTCTATGTGTTAGAAATCAGATCCTTTGAACCATCCGACCTCATTCTGGTTCCCCTGAACTATGTCATCAAATCTGAATCTCTCTGTCACAACCCACAATACTCTGGTGCTGGGGCCATGCATGTTCTTCAGGTTTCCACCAAGGCTCACCAAGCCTCGATGTTTCGTGGCATCAGAATCAACAGTCTCCCCCAGCTTCTCCCCCTTACACAGCTGCCAAGAGCCACCTGACATCTCGAGGCCTGGGCTCCGTGTCACCCCATAAAGTCCCTCCATGTGCCACTCACGTGCCATAAACACCAATGGTGTCATTTGTAAAAGAGCTTAGTTAATGGAAATCCAGTTTCTCTCTGAGCAAAAACCATGAATGACTCTGGGCAGGGACTGTTGTAGGAGAATCTTGGGAACGGAGGGCTCACATCTGTTTTGCTCCAAGCTGCAGCTTTGAAAGACTCTCTGTCCCTCCCGGTCTCTCTAGTTTCAACTGCATCTATTTTGTGCCCAAAATAATCATTGTGTGTTTGCTTCTTATGACCTCAAGCATTATTGAATTTTTAAGAATGGCCTGCATTACTTCATTGATAAACAATGTGTAATCGTGATGGCATTGTGCTGGCCATTGAAAAGAGTTCATAACAGGCCACATATGGGGATCTCTAGGACAGTGGTTCTCAACCTGCGGGATGTAGCCCCTTTGGGAATCAAATGAGCCTTTCACAGGGATCACCTAAGACCATTAAGAAAACACAGAGATTTCCATTGTGAATCATAACAGTAGCAAAGCTACAGTTATGATGTAGCAACAAAAATAATCTTGTAGTTGGAGGACACCACAACATAAGGGACTGCTTTGAAGGGTCACAGCGTGAGGAAGGGTGAAGGCCACTGCCCAGACTGTTTCTGTCTCATGCATTATAGATTTACCATAATTCAAAAGCAAGCATGGAGTCCCAGCTACACGCGTCTCAGGAGAGTCAGATGGAGGGTCACCTGAGCCGACAGGTTTGAGAACAGCCTGAGTGACATAGGTGGACAGATTGACTCAGAAAACAAAGCAAAAGAAATGATGATGCCAGGGACTGCAGGTGAAACCAAGATGGTAGAGCACTTACCTAGACCTCATGGAGCCTGGTTCAGTCCTCACCACTACAGGCGAGGTGGGGCCAGTCTGTGAGGAAAGCCCAAGGAAGGGAAGGCGGGGCATCAGAAGTTCGCGGTCATCCTTAGGGACCGAAGGCCAGCCTGGGATACATGAGACCCTGTCTCGAATGAATGAATGAATGAATGAATACATAAATAAATTTGTAAATAAATAAATAAAACAAATTATTTTTGTTTGTGAGTTTTGATACTGTTGTTTTGTTTTGTTTGGGGGGGAGGGGCAGGGTGTGTGGGACAAAAGTCTCACTCTGTGTGTCAGGCTATCCTGGAACTTGAGATCTGCTAGCCTCAGTCTCCTGAATCCTGGGATTAGTGATGTGCACCAGACACTCGGCTTCTCTGACTTGCTGTTCATTTTGAAGCCAGGCTCACGGGACTAAGTTATATCCTGTCAATCACCCTTTCCAGATGAACACTCCTGCGTTTTGACAAACGGCCCGAGCTTGCCTAACCACTAACAGTAACTGATACCTAGAATATTATTATTCCAAAAGCTCCTTTTCTAGTCAGTTCCTCATTTCCTCCCTGGGCCCTGCCAAATGCTGATCTGTCTGGTCTTCATGGCCCTGCCCTGCTCCATGGTCAGGGAAACAGAATGAGACGCCTGACCGCTCGCTTCCAGCAGGGCAGGAGACTCATCCACACTGCATATACGAAGTCTGTTCCTTTCGTTGCCTTGTGTTCAATTGTGTCTGTGCAGGAGGGTGTGTCTACCTATCAGCTGAGAGACCCTTTGGTTATTTCCAGCTTAGAGCAATTACAAATACAGCTATGGTAAAGAGATCTTCAACACGGGAGCCATGGTAAGTATATTTTAACTCTTAGGAAATGTTAAATCTCCTTCCTAAGTTACAGGTGTGGGTTTCAGATCTAGGATGCAGGGCTGTTCCCTAGCTCCCGATCCTTTGTGGATACAACATCTCTTGTGTTTCGACGTCCTCATTAATAACATTCAGAAGATGTTAAGGATAAATAAGTATTTGAAAACATTTAAAACAATAACTTGCTATGGTACCAATACACACCAGATGAAGAGTCTCAGAACACCTGATGGGGATGGAACAACCCCCACAGGAAGTCCATAGGAATGGTGGGAGATATTTCCAGACCCCTCCCCACCCCCATCCCTCTAAGAAATGAATTGCCTTGTAAGAATAGTGAAACAATCACCAAGTGTAGCTTGGTTACGTTTCTACAGTTTAGGGTGTGTACACTATGCCCCGCCCTTTCCCAGCATCCCTTGCTCAAGCCTATCCGCTGTCAATCTCATACAATGACCTTCAAGGAGGCCCATGTTATTCCTCTCAAAAATCTGTCACCTCTTTTCCTCCAAACGTTCCAGTCGCCCCACTCATGTGCTCTGCGTCTTCTGGAATACTCACGTAGCTTTATGGTCTGCAGGGATCAAGTCCCTGTCTCCATTGGGACTCTGGTGGTGATGTTTCAGAGGAGGGTTTCTGGGTGACCTTTCCTCTGAACTGAGGAAAAGGGAGCAAAGCTTATAGCGTGGTTTTGAGGAGAGGTAGCTCCTCTCTGTGCCTCTCGCCACCTCAAGGGTTTTTCGGGAATTCAGTTCCTGCAACGAGGGCCCCAAAGACCCCATGCATTCATTCTCAGTCTGCCCCAAGCTTGGGAGACAGGCCGATGTGTACACGAAGCCCCTGGCCTTTGAGAGGTCCTCCTTTGAGTAAACTACACCTTAGAATGAAAATATAATGTGCCATCCTTGATCCCCTTACCTTCCGGTCTCCCTGAAAAAGAAGAGAGACAGCTCTCGTCTCACACACTCCGTGGCTTCTAGCTAGTTTGCAGCCGGACTGTTCACACCAGGACCCGTTCTTCCAAACAACCAAATAAGGAGGGGAAACTTATACTGAGATATTTTCCTGGGTTAATGTGCTGAGAATTTGTTCTCTTTCTGGAACCAGGCTTTGTGAAAAGGCAGGAGGAGCAGGAGAAAAACATTATTTTGGGGTGAACCGGGGAGCTTGTGTCAGGGTGGGAACGCAGTGGCGGTGGAGGTGGGTTCACAGTCATCGTGACTGGTGAGCCCGAGACATACTCCCACCAGCAAGGACCAGGCTTGGGGCCTGTCCAGAGAGGATAAATAGCCTTCGTAGCAGATGCTTTCCATCCGCCGCAGCCAGGGCCTTTGTTCCAGAAGCCGTTGTGCTAACACGTGGCTCAGCTCTTCTCCCGAGCGCTCGGGCTGAGGAAATGAAAGGAAGCAGAGAGATCCTTGCTTTAAGTCAGGAAATAGGCTGGCCGCTCCTCAGGAATGCCGCCTGCCACTTGGGCCAGCAACGGACAGGATGTGGACTTGATATTCCACATTTGAGACCCATAAACCAGAGAACAAAGTGGGAGGGAGGAGGGGGGCTGATCGTTCAAGACGGGGGCGGGGTTGCATTTGAGTTAACCGGGGAGACGTTAGGAGCTCTGTCTGCTGAACGTGGAGATTCACCCGTGAATCTGTGACCCAGGCAGAATTTAGTCAGGTATTAGAATAGCCAGTTCTCACATCCTAGAAAAACATGTCTCACTAAATAGCTGAAGCAAGGGGCGGGGGTGGCAATGGCATATTTCCTGGATCAATATGAATTAACTTGGAATGGATTCTCCTACTTGGAACACGTTTGGGAAGTTGGGAACAGGAGGAAAAGGGTCTCTGGGAGTCATGGGGGCTTGCCTGTGGGTATACATATATGTATAGGAGTCTATAAACATAAGACCCAAGGGCAGTGGAAACAGCCATCTTGAGTTTGCCCCAATCACGTCTGGCTTCACAGCATGAAGCAGTACAAGGGCTCTGAGACCCACCAGATCTAGGTCGTCTGGTGAGCTTTGATGCTGTCACCGCCCTTGCTTGGCGGGTTGTATAAATGGCTCAAGGCTCAGTTTCCTAACTATAAATTGGAGTGTGGTGGTTTGAAGGCAAATGCCTCTCATCTGCTCTGGTTCTAGTTGAGTGTACTGTCTAGGGAGGTTTAGGTGGTGCACGCTTGCTGAAGAAAGCACATCACTAGGGGTGGGCTTTGGTATTAAGGGCTTAGTGACTGTCTTAGTCAGGGTTTGTGTCCTGCACAAACATGACCAAGAAGCAAGTTGGGGAGGAAAGGGTTTATTGAGCTTACACTTCCACACAGCTGTTCATTACCAAAGGAAGTCAGGACTGGAACTCAAGCAGGTCAGGAAGCAGGAGCTGATGCAGAGGCCATGGAGGGATGTTTCTTACTGGCTTGCTTCCCCAGGCTTGCCTACCTGCTCTCTTATAGAACCCAAGAATACCAGCCCAGAGAGGGTACCACCCACAAGGGGCCCTCCCCCCTTGATCACTAATTGAGAAAATGCCCCACAGCTGGATCTCATGGAGGCACTTCCACAACTGAAGCTCCTTTTCCTATGATAACTCCAGCCTGTGTCAAGTTGACACACAAAACCAACCAGTACAGTGACCCTCTAAGCTCACCGTCTCTGCTCCATCCTTTCAATTGAAGATAGAATCTCCTAGCTCCCTGTTCTTGCCTCCATGCCTATCTCAGATCAATGATGGACCTGACACCTCCAGAGCCAGAAACCAAAATGAACCCTTTCTTTCTGTGAGTTACTTTGGTCATGGTGTCTATTCAAAGCCACGGGGGGGGGGTGGGAGGGAAGGGGGACTAATCTACAAGTGACCACATGTTTCCCGCAGGGATGGATCTCATTTATTTCCTACCATCTGATCCTTTAGACTCTGAGCCTTCTGGTTCATTCTGGTGATGGATGGTCCCCTTGTGAGCATCATAGGATACTTTGTTAAGAACAAAGACAAGCAGTCCTTGGGCTGGGATGGCTGTGTGTGCACCATAATAAAAGGCTTGGGTCTTTCTCATGGAACTCAAATATTTGGGAGGTGAAATCTAGTAGGTGACTACAAGCAGATAAATATGTGAGCTTGAAGCCCTGGGAACCCCAGCCTCTTCAAAATCCCCATGCCCCCAACTTCCAAGTGAACAGTTTTCTCTGCCACACATTTCCCACTGCGATGTGCTTCTTGCTACAGGCACCAAAGTGACATTGGCAACCAAGCATTAGCAGAGACTCCCAGGATAAACCTTTACCCTTTATAAGTTGTGTATCTTATACGTTTGTTGCAGCAACAGATACCCATCCAGTTGTAAGCAATAAAGAGAATTAAGTTGATATGACTGAGATCTGTGATGTCAGCTTGTGGGCTTTGACTTGATGAATGAGAATGAGCTGTGCAGGGGTAAACTGTGTATTCTGAAGAGGAAAGAGACTAAGGGAAACAACTCTGGAACCTCAGGAAGAAAACCCTAGGGGAAAAATGAATGTTTCTAATGCACCCCTTTCACTCCAAGATCTGGAACGGGTTCTCTGTGTATACTTTCAATTCTGTAGCCTTTCTATGGTATTCTCACACTTTGCCTTTCTCTTACCTTTCCCATCTGTGATTCTTTGAATGAAAATGGCCTCCATAGACCCATAGAGAGTGGCACTATTAGGAGGTATAGTCTTGTTGGAATAGGGGCAGCCTTGTTGGAGGAAGATGTCACTGGGGGTGGGCTTTGAGGCCTCAGAAGCTTACGCCAGACTTAGTTGTCCAGTTTCTTCCTGTTACCTTTAGATAAAGATGTAGAACTTCAGCTCCTTCTCCAGCACCATGTCTGCCCGCATGCCACCGTGCTTCCTGCCATGAAAACAATGGACTAACCCTCTCATCTGTAAGACAGCCCCCAATGAAATGAATTAAATGGTTTCCTTTGTAAGAGTTGCTATGGTCATGGTATCTCTTCACAGCAATAGAACCCTAACTAAGGCACCATCTCTCCCACCTCTTCTGTCTTTATCTTCCTTCCTTCCTTCCTTCCTTCCTTCCTTCCTTCCTTCTCTCTGTCTCTGTCTCTGTCTCTCTCTCTCTCTCAATAAAAAGATTTGTTTCAAATTCTCTCAAGGATATTAAAATCACAGAAGTCTCATCTAATAGTCAATAAATTTGAAATAAAAAAATCAATATAAAATGAAGCCTTATGAGTGGTTGGGAAGATGGCTCAGTCAATATTGATTGCTTGAGTTTAGTCCCAAGAGCCCTTTAAAAAGCTGGGTGTGGTAGCATGCTTGCTATCTGATCTCCACAGAGATCAAGACTTGAAGACTCACAGGTCAAGCAGCCTAGCCCAACAGTGAGCTTTGGGTCCCAGTGAACAGCCCTGTCTCAAAAAATAAAATGGACACCTTTCTTAGGGGAGCATACCCAAGTCTAGCCTCTGGCCTTCACACACCTGTGATCTGAATTTTCACCTTTCTTTTGATAAAACAGGGAAATATTCTTGAGGGCTTAATAATGGGACCGCCAGTGTGCAGATCATGTTTTCTTTCCACTCCCTGCAATTCCTCATATTATTTTAGGCAAGTTGGGCTGCTGTCTGGGTCTCCATTATCTCGTCTTTGTAGAGAAGCCAAATTGCATTTTTAAGGGTTGTGTCCCTATGGGTTTGTGCAGAGCTGGAAGCTGTGTTTGTGTTTCGTCTGCAGAAGATAGACACTAGCCTGTACATCCCTCGGGTAGAAGTCGAGATACTCAATGGCCAGGGCTGGTGTCATGCTGTGTGAGTCTGCAGCAATTTCCTCAAGTGGCTGGGCCTGTGTAGGACTCTGTCTATGGTCAGTGACTCCTGGATCTGGTTGGGGGAAAAAGATCTTCTGCTGGATGAGCCAGTGCCCGATTTGAGAAAGGAGAACTGGCTGGGTTATCCACAGGGACCAGCGAGAATCACTTTTGGGATTCTGGGATGTTCTTCAGAGGAAACTCATGGCAGGGGGCAGGGGAGCTGGACCAAAGAAAGGTTGGGCAGCCATGATAGCTCTTTTAGCTTTGCGGCACCACTGCAGGACCAGCCACTCAGACATCCCTTGGAGCCATCTGCACAGGGAACAAAGGGTCCCACCCTGTCACCAGCTCTGCTCCAGGGCCCGTCTTCTTTATTTCACCTGACTGCATCTTCCAACATGTAACCAGTCGGTTTCTCTTCCTTGGGATCTCAACAGGTGTCTCTAGACCACACAGCAGAGAGCCCGTCATCACAAGGAACTAACACATAAGCTCCTTATTGGAAAGTCTCATCACAGGGCCAGCTAGATGCTACTCATGGCTTGAGGGAGCCCCGTGTCGTCTGCTGCTGTTGACAGAGCACTGACTCCCAGGACCAGGAAGGTTAGTGAGGAGCTATCTCTGTGCGTCCCTTCCATCGTCCACCACCCTTGCGCCCCAGCCCAGGCCAGGCAGCCGTTCCCCGCCTTCAGTGATCCCTTTGGCTTTGCCTTTGTGTCTGGTTTCAGTTGTTTGTTAAGCTGTCAGACAAAGTGGAAAAATTAATTCCATAGCTCCTGAGAATCAAATTCGCAATTATGATGGAGTCCAACGAGGCTGTTCTCGGGAAATGCTGGAGTCTAGTCCCCAGCTCCCCTTGTTAATCAAAGAAGGAAAGAAACGTCCATGGACCCAGCCCAGAGGTTTCTTTTCCAAGTACAGCTGGATCTGCTGGTGTCCTTTGGAGTCCACATCAAGCCATTTTTTACACAAGTTCAGCTACAGGATGGAGTTTCTCCCTCTAACTAGAAGAAAGCATCCACCTCTCAGGGTATATATTGCTGCAAGGTAACACATGAGATTCTGGTAAAATGGAATATGCTTTTGTTTCCCAACAGTGTAAAATGCAGGGTGCCTGGCCTCATTCCACACGAGTATGTCAGGGGAAACAGGCCAGGTTTTGAACCTATCAATCACACAGCAGGCTAGCCTGATTCTTCTCTATGGGGTCAAGTGCTCCTCCTAGCCAGTGTCACCGACTTTCACTGTGGGATAATCGGGAAGGAGTTCAGTCCTCCACGGGACCTTACTGCCTTTCCTCAGTCTCCTTTTCTTACAGCCCTTAGTGTCCCGTGGCCATGGAGATATGGCTCCATCTTCCTGCTGCCACGTAGCAAATGCTGATACAGATATTGGAGGGCCTCTCCGTTCTGTCTATGACCCAATTCAAAACAGAATCTAGGCTCCACCTGATGTGGGCTCAGAAACCATCCAATGTAACAAAGTCTAGCCAGAGTTTTTTCATGTCAACCCCTGGTGTAGATCAGAGGGAATTAACTCTTGTCTCACTGGGGCAACCCGAATGGGCTGAACTCTTTGGCCTCAATCCAGTCTACTTGCTGGGGGTACATCATGCTATTACAGTGCTTCCTTTACCCCACAAAAATGTTTTGGGTAGAGATTTTGGCAGTCAAGATATTTTAAATAAAGTATTTTCAAAAACCTATTGTGTATGAGGTCTTGTTCTAGGCACCAGAAGTAGTATAAGAATCAACCCCTCCACCTCCCCCCAAAGACTCGCTCAATTGAACTTCTATTTTAATAGAAAAGCTAGATGATAAAAACAAATAGAAAAGGGGATATAAATAAGGTATCAGTAACCTGGATAAAGTCAGCTAAGGAAGGAAGGGTTTGTTGGGACTCACAGTTTAATGTACAGACCATCATGGCAGGAAAGACAGGGCAGCAAAACCACAAGGGAGATGGTCACATTCTGTAGTCAGGAACTGGAAAGAGATGAATGCCAATGCTCAGCATGCTTTCTCTTTTCATGGAGTATAGAACCACAGCCTAGGGAGTGGTGCCACCCGCAGTGGGTGGTTCTTCATACCTCAATCAAGCCTATCTGGACATCTCTCACAGAAATGCCTATACGCTGTCAAGCTGACCATATTCAGCATCACAAAATGATCAGACTTAAACCACAAAATGATTTGCATTTTCAGTTAAGATTTTAAAATGCCAAAAACCATTAAGAAGATCATTGTGCACCTACAAAAGGGAAGGGATCCATTATGATGGCAGGAGAGAAAGTAGAGGGAACCCTAATCCCAAAAGCCTGACTGTACCTGATATCTGAAATAGGTAGCAATGGAGGTTCCACCAAGGAGCACACAGTGGGCAAATTCTGGGTTTTCTATGAGGGTAGAGATGGCTTGCTGACTTAGGAGAATGAATTCTTCCTCAGGTGAGATAGAAAGACTATAGGAAAGTCAGAGTGTAGAATACAGAGCGGCCCAGGCTCTGTATGTATGACTCATATGATAAGTAGCTGGACACTCTGATGGAGGCCACGTGGAGGAATGGTGACAGAACTCAGAGCTGTCCACATGTGATGTCCTGAGGCCAGTTGAGATCATACATGGATTTCTATTGATGGATAGAGACACAGATGAGACTCCGGGGTACTCCAACATAGATCTGGAGGCATAGACCTGGAGACACCCACTTCCTTCATGTTCAGTGGCCCAGCCACCTCTCCCTTACCAATGAGCCTAAACATGGGGCTCTCCCTGTGCCCTTTTCCTTCCTATCTGTTTGACTCAGCTTCCAGCTCCCAGCTCCCAGCACATGGGCTGTATCCACGCAGAGCATTCTCTAGAATGTACTGTTGACTTAAGGCACCAAACTCCCACTAGTTTTCAGCGAGGATGTGTGACCACAATAGCACTGTAGGGTTTCACCAGCTTCCTTTTGGCTGTACCATTCCAGATGCTGGCCCTGTGGGATTATGGCTTCCAGCCACATGCCTTCTGGGAATCGTCCTCAGGCCCAGGGAACATCTGACTCAGGGTTTTCCTGATCCCTGTGTTGACTCATAGCTGGGCTGGTTTGGGATGTAGAAAGTGGAGATGCAAAGCATTGGCTGGAGTATTGGTGAGGAGCCATCCTTGCTACCTCCAGAAATTACTGGGGGGTGGGTGGGGGGCTTATTTGAATTCAGGTGTAGACCAGTTTTCATGCCCAGTTCTGCCCTGCCTGGCATTCTGGCAGTACTCCCCCTGGGAGTCCTCCCTATAAATCTTCCCAGAAATTAAGAGCTTTCAGGTCTGTTAACCCCAGTAATGCTATAATTTGCTGAAAAAAAAAAACTCACCTCTTGGAATAAACCAGGATCCATGTTGAATATATTTGTGGCTTCAAGGGCTTTTCCCACAAGTACTGACTGATCTGTTGCTCTGACTTTGAATGCATGTGTTCCCATGATCCACGAGGGCAGGAGCCAGGCAAGCCCTGCCTGGTACCACAGAAGATACTGAGAAAGTCCTAGTTGAAGGAACGAACCCACTAACAACAACCTAATTGTAGCCAAGCAAGATTCCCTGTGGGTGAAAAAAAAACCTTTGAAAGCAAATTGGGACTCAGTTTACCACTGAAGAAGCCATGGCACAGCCTCTGAAGGGGCCTTTCCTAGCCCCTGATGATGGCTTTGTGGGCTCTAGCTATAACGATGGGCTCTCTCTGGCTAGCAGTTTTCTGTGAACCTACCCTCAATACTGAAGGTTAAACCTACAAGAAGGGTAGAGTGATAGCCCGTTGCCTAAGGATAAACACCAATGGGAAAAGGACAAGTTTTCTTCAAAAGAAGTGGAGATAAAAATTACCAGGAGTGGTGTTATGAGACAGCGTGAGATAGATATGTTCAGGGTGGGATGACCAGAGGCCAGAATACCTTTTCAAAACAAGACATCAAAGGATTGAGAGCCTCGATCAATTTGAGAGTCGTCTGCCTCACTTGGAATGAGCTCACTCTCCACAGAGACTACCCAGTCTCTGGCAGGCTCTTGGGAAATCCTCCATGTTTACATCATGGAAGTTTTGTGTGGGTTTCACAAGGACACTGTACTCCAAGCCCATCTGCAGTGCCATCCAGCCCTGGCCCATAAGGAAATACGTAGGGCTTAGGCAGGGCTCTTGAAAGGCAGAGATCGTAACTTTGTCTGTCTTCCATCAGCAATGCAGCCTGGGCTGTCAGGCCAAGTAGATCTGCCTTCTGCCCAGGTCCCTGTGGTTACTTCCAAGACCTGTCCCTTGTCTGTCACACCATCTGTTCCAAGCACCATTCACTGTCATGGGTGTCACCATTTCTGATGCACGCCAGGTCCCTCTTAGTACATGGCTCCTCTTCTCTCCATGACACCTGTCACACACTGAGGCTGAGATCAAACAAGGGGCAGCAAAGTTGTGAGGGAAGGACATGTGGCAGGCCAGAAGATGGACCCATCATCTACAACTGCAGAGCTTTTAGAAGGACCCTTCTGTATGGGCTCCCCTCCAACAGTGGCTCAGGGTCAGGCAAAGCCAGGCTTCACCTGTCACCAGGCCAAAAGGCTCATTGTCTCACTCAAGGCTGCTGACCATGAACTGGTCCATTTCAAAAGCAGTTTCACATCCAGACCACTCTGGATCAAGCACAACACCCTCTGGAGAATTACCCAAATGCTAGTATAAATTCTCCTGAGAACCCTATGCTAGGGCCAAATTCCTATCACTCCATCAAAGACGTGTTTGCATGAGAATAGTTCTTGGTAGGGCTTTGGGAGAAGGCAGTAAGTAGAGGAAGCAATATTTGAACTGGTCTTTTCAGACCAGGAAGGACCAGCAGAATCACAGCTTCTGCTGTTGGATTCTTCTGGTGACAGCAGTCAGGCATGTGGGGGAGGCAGTCACAGAGTAAACATCTGGCAGGTGATGATGGTCTTCTGGGGGGGGGGACACACCCATCACTGCTATAGCTGCATGCTTCCCCTGGGGCTAACATAAACTGTGTATGTAGGTGTAATAGGCTCAGTGCTCAGTATTTAGACAACACAGCCAGTATCATACTGACCACACACACTGACCACACATGTCTATCAAACCCATACAGCAACCCCTGACTGGGGGAAGTGCTGCACCCGGATTTACAGATAGGCTTCAAGCAGTCTAAAAACGTGGATTGCTGTTCACGGACATTTACCCACCCCCTTCTCCTCCCCAGGTCTATGGAAGGAACTCTGCTCTCACTACAGCATTGGCCTTAGCCAGGGGACATGCTTTGGCCAATGGAATGTGAGCTGTCCCTATGCCTGAGTGGTTTAGTGGTCTGTCACACACTGTCATCTGCTACTGAAGGATTTAGTGGCTGCTGCTTCCCTTTCAATCCAGACCCCAGAACAAAGCCTGGACATAGAGCTGAGTGGATTCCAAGTCACAGAGCTGTGCCGAGCTGACACACCCAGCCTAAAGCCAAGGCTGCCCACTGAGTCCAGGTCTGGCCATCTCAGCTGCAGAGGACGTACAGATTCATGTACATGGGTGTAAATATCCATAGAAGCCAGAAGTCATTTGTTTGTTTGTTTTTTGTTGTTGTTGTTTTGTATTCTTTTTTTCTTTATTTTCTATATTCTTTGTTTACATTCCAAAGGCTTTCCCCTTTCCCAGTCCCCACCTCACCATATGTCCCATAAGTCCTCTTCCCTCCACCCATTCCCTAATCACAACCCCCCCCCCATTTCTCTGTTCTGATACTCTCCTACAAATCTGGATCCATTCTTTTCAGGACCAGGGTCCTTTCCTTTCTTCTTCTTGGGAATCTTTTGATTTGCTAATTGTGCCTTGAGTATTCAGAGCTTTGGGGCTCATTAATATCCAATTATCAGTGATTGCATTTCATGTGTATTCTTTTGAGATTGGGTTAACTCACTTAGGATGATATTTTCCAGATCCAACCATTTGCCTACAAATTGCATGAATTCATTATTTTTAATTGCTGAGTAGTATTCCATTGTATAAATATACCACATTTTCTGTATCCATTCCTCCTTTGAGGGACATCTGGGCTCCTTCCAACTTCCAGCTATTATAAATAAGGCTGCTATGAACATAGTGGAGCATATGTCTTTATAGTATGCAGGGGATTCCGCTGGGTATATGCCTAGGAGTGGTATGACAGGGTCCTCTGGGAGTGTCATACCCAATTTTCTGAGGAACCACGAGACTGATTTCCAGAGTGGTTGTACCATTTTGCAATCCCACCAACAGTGGAGGAGTGTTCCTTTTTCTCCACATCCTCGCCAGCACCTGTTGTCCCTTGAGTTTTTAATCTTAGCCATTCTGACTGGTGTGAGGTGGAATCTCAGGGTTGTTTTGATTTGCATTTCCCTGATGACTAATGATGTTGAACATCTCTTAAGGTGCTTCTCGGCCATCCGATTTTCTTCTGGTGAAAGTTCTTTGTTTAGCTCTGTACCCCATTTTTGATAGGGTTATTTGGTTCTTTGGGGTCTAACTTCTTGAGCTCTTTGTATATATTGGATATTAGCCCTCTGTCAGATGTGGGGTTGGTGAAGATCTTTTCCCAATTTGTTGGTTGCTGTTTTGTCCTTCTGACAGTGTCCTTTGCCTTACAGAAACTCTGTAATTTTATGAGGTCCCATTTGTCAATTCTTAATCTTAGAGCATAAGCTATTGGTGTTCTGTTCAGGAACTTTCCCCCCTGTGCCCATGTCCTCCAGGGTCTTCCCCAGTTTCTTTTCTATTAGTTTCACTGTGTCTGGTTTTATGTGGAGGTCCTTGATCCACTTGGAGTTGATCTTAGTACAAGGAGATAAGAGTGGGTCAGTTTGCATTCTTCTGCATGTTGACCTCCAGTTGAACCAGCACCCTTTGTTGAAAAGGCTATCTTTTTTCCACTGGATGGTTGTAGCTCCTTTATCAAAGATCAAGTGACCATAAGTCTTTGGGTTCATTTCTGGATCTTCAAGTCTATTCCATTGATCTACTTGCCTGTCGCTGTACGCAGGTTTTAGCACAATTGCTCTGTAGTACTGTTTGAGGTCAGGGATATTGATTCCCCAAGAAGTCCTTTTATTGTTGAGAATAGTTTTAGCTAACCTGGGTTTTTTGTTACTCCAGATGAATTTGAGAATTGCTCTTTCTAGATCTATGAAGAATTGATTTGGAATTTTGATGGGGATTGCATTGAATCTGTAGATTGCTTTTGGCAAGACGGTCATTTTTACTATATTGATCCTGCCAATCCAAGAGCATGGGATATTTTTCCATCTCCTGAGGTCTTCTTCGATTTCTTTCTTCAAGGACTTGAAGTTCCTGTTATGCAGTTTTTTCACTTATTTGGTTAAAGTCACGCCAAGATACTTTATATTGTTTGTGGCTATTGTGAAGGGTGTTATTTCCCTAATTTCTTTCTCAGCCTGCTTGTCCTTTGAGTACAAGAAGGCTACTGATTTGCTTGAGTTGATTTTATAACAAGCCAATTTGCTGAAGTTGTTTATCAGCTGTAGGAGTTCTCTGGTGGAGTTTCTTGGGTCACTTACGTATACTATCATATCATCTGCAAAAAGTGATAGTTTCACTTCTTCCTTTCCAATTGGTATCCCTTTGACTTCCTTATGTTGTCTAATTGCTCTTGCTAGAATTTCAAGTACTATATTGAAAAGATATGGAGAGAGAGGGCAGCCTTGTCTAGCCCTGATTTTAGTGGGATTGCTTCAAGTTTCTCTCCATTTATTTTGATGTTGACTACTGGTCTGCTGTATATTGCTTTTACTATATTTAGGTATGGGCCTTGAATTCCTGTTCTTTCCAGGACTTTTAGCATGAAAGGATGCTGAATTTTGTCAAATGCTTTTTCAGCATCTAATGAGATGATCATGTGTTTTTTTTTTTCTTTTAGTTTGTTTGTGTAGTGGATTACATTGATGGATTTTCGTATATTGAACCATCCCTGCATCCCTGGGATGAAGCCTACTTGATCATGGTGAATGATCGTTTTGATGTGCTCTTGGATTCGGTTGGCAAGAATTTTATTTAGTATTTTTGCATCAATATTCATAAGGGAAATTGGCCTGTAGTTCTCTTTCTTTGTAGTATCTTTGTGTGCTTTTGGTATCAGTGTTATTGTGGCTTTGTAGAATGAGTTGGGGAGTGTTCCTTCTGTTTCTATTTTGTGGAATAGTTTGAAGAGTATTGGTGTTAGGTCTTCTTTGAAGGCCTGATAGAATTCTGCACTAAAACCATCTGGTCCTGTACTTTTTTTGGTCGGGAGACTTTCTATAACCCCCTTCTATTTCTTTAGGGGTTATGGGACTGTTTAGCTGATCTAATTGATGCTGGTTTAATTTTTGTATTTGGTATCTGTCTAGGAAATTGTCCATTTCCTCCAGATTCTCCAGTTGTGTTGAGTATAGGCTTTTGTAGTAGGATCTGATGATTTTTTGAACTTCCTCAGTTTCTGTTGTTATATCCCCCTTTTCAATTCTAATTTTGTTAATTTGGATATTGTCTCTGTGCCCTTTGGTTAGTCTAGCTAAGGGTTTATCTATCTTGTTGATTTTCTCAAAGAACCAGCTCTTGGTTTTGTTGATTCTTTATATGGTTCTCTGTGTTTCTACTTGATCGATTTCAGCCCTTAGTTTGATGATTTCCTGTCTTCTACTCCTCCTGGGTGAATTAGCTTCTTTTTGTTCCAGGGCCTTCAGGTGTGCTGTTAAGTTGCTAGTGCATGCTCTCTCCAGTTTCTTTTTGGAGGCACTCAGGGCTATGAGTTTTCCTCTTAGCACTGCTTTCATTGTGTCCCATAGATTTGGGTAGGTCGTACCTTCATTTTCATTGAATTCTAAAAAGTCTTTGATTTCTTTCTTTATTTCTTCCTTGACCAAGGTGTCATTGAGTAGAGTATTGTTCAGTTTCCATGTGTATGTGGGCTTTCTGTTGTTCTTCTTGCTATTGAAGACCACTTTTACTCCATAGTGATCTGATAGGAGGCATGGGATTAGTTCGGTCTTCTTGTATTTGTTGAGGTCTGTCTTGTGACCAATTATATGATCAATTTTGGAGAAGGTACCATGTGGGCTGAGAAAAAGGTATATTCTTTTGCTTTAGGATGAAATGTTCTATATATATATCTGTTAAATCCAATTGGTCCAAAGCTTCAATTAGTTTCACTGTGTTCCTGTTTAGTTTCTGCTTTCCTGATCAGTCCATTGAGGAGAGTGGAGTGTTGAAGTCACCTACAATTATTGTGTCAGGTGCAATGTGTGCTTTAAGCTTTAGTAAAGTTTCTTTTATGAATGAGGGTGCCCTTACATTTGGAGCATAGATGTTCAGTATTGAGAATTTTTCTTGGTGGATTTTCCATTTGAGAAGCAAGAAGTGACCTTCCATTTCTCTTTTGATGACTTTAGGTTGAAAGTCAGTTTTATCTGATATTAGAATGGCTACTCTGGCTTGTTTCCTGAGACCATTTGCTTGTAAAATTGTCTTCCAGCCTTTTACTCTAAGGTAGTGTTTGTCTTTGACACTGAGATGTGTTTCCTGTATGCAACAAAATGTAGAGTCCTGTTTCCGTATCCAGTCTGTTAGTCTGTGTCTTTTTATTGGGGAATTGAGTGCATTGATGTTAAGAGATATTAAGGAATAGTAATTATCATTTCCTGACATTTGGAGTGTTATTTTTTATATTTGAGTGGTTCTCTTCTTTTGGGTTTGATGAGAGGGGGTTTCTATCTTGTTTCTTCTGGGGTGTAGTTTCCCCCCTTGTGTTGGTATTTTTCCCCTATTATCCTTTGTAGGGCTGGGTTTGTAGATAGATATCGTGCAAATTTGTTTTTGTCATGGAATACCTTGGTTTCCCCATCTATGGCGATTGAGAGTTTTGCTGGGTATAGTAGTTTTGGCTGAAGTTTGTGTTCTCTTAGAGTCTGCATGAGGTCCGCCCAGGATCTTCTAGCTTTCATGGTCTCAGGTGAGAAGTCTGGTGTAATTCTGATAGGTCTTCCTTTACATGTTACTTGTCCTTTTTCTCTTACTGCCTTTAATATTCTTTTTGGGGTTTTGATTATTATGTGATGGGAAGTATTTCTGTTCTGGTCCAGTCTGTTTGGGGTTCTGTAGGCTTCTTGTATATTCATGGGCATCTCTCTCTTTAGGTTGGGGAAGTTTTCTTCCATAATTTTGTAGAAGATATTTGCTGGCCCTTTAAGTTGTTGATCTTCATTCTCATCTATACCTATAATCCTTAGGTTTGGTCTTCTCATTGTGTCCTGGATTTCCTGAATGTTTTGGGTTACCAGCTTTTTGCATTTTGCATTTTCTTTAATTGTTGAATCCATGATTCCTATGGTATCTTCAGCATCTGAGATTCTGTCTTCTATCTCTTGTATTCTATTGTTGATATTTGCATCTATGACTCCTGATTTCTTCCCAAGGTTTTCTATCTCCAAAGTTGTCTCCCTTTGCGATTTCTTAGTTGTTTCTACTTCTGTTTTTAGATTCTGGATGGTTTTGCTCAGATCTTTCAATTGCTTGTTTGTGTTTTCCTGTAATTCTTTAAGGGATTTTTTGTGTTTCCTCTTTTATGACTTCTACTTGTTGACCCACATTCTCTTGTATTTCTTTAAGTGATTTTTGTGTTTCCCCCTTATTGGCATTCATTTTTTTGATCCATATGCTCTTGAATTTCTTTAAGTGATTTTTGTGTTTGCCTTGTAAGGGCTTCTAGCTTTTGATCCATTTTCTCCTGTATTTCTTTAAGAGATGTATCTAAGTGATCCTCTATCAGCATCCTGACCAGTGATTTTAGATCTGAGTCTTGTTTTTCTGGTGTGTTGGGGTATCCAAGATTTATTGCTGTTGAGGAACTGGGTTCGGATGCTGCCATATTGCCTTGATTTCTGTTAGTAACGATCTTACGTTTGCCTTTTGCCATCTGGTTATCTCTGGTATTAGTTCGTCCTGTAGTTACTAGCTGGTGCTTGAACCTCCTGTAGGCTCATAAGGCTATTTCCTCATGACTGGGACACCTGAACCACTGCCCTGCAGGGCTTCTGCTCACAGATTGCTGACAGGTGGCCTGAGTCCCCTGAGGTCTTAAACTGGGGATATCTCAGGTACTTGGTTTCACCTGCTGGGCAGCTGCTCTGCACTGCTCCTGCTCAGGGATTGCTGTCTGGTGTCCTGAGTCCCCAGAGGTCTTAAACTCGGGATATCTCGGGTGCCTGGTTGCGCCTGCTGGTTCAAAGCAGCTGGGAAGATGGCAGAGGCTCTAGGGAGTGCGGGGTCTGCCTTCAGGGCACAGAGCCCACACTTGACTGGAGCCCCCCAAACCGCAGCTCTGTGCGCAGCTCCTGCTCAAGGCCTGAGTCCCCAAAGGTCTTAAACTCAGGATAACTTGGGTACCTGGTTCCGCAGGCTGGTTCGAAACAGCTGGAAGATGGCGGAGGCTGATTCCGCAAGCTGGATCAGAATAGATGTGAAGATGGCTGAGGCTGGTTCCGCCGGCTGGATCAAAACAGCTGGGAAGATGGCTGGGGCTAGTTCCGCAGGCTGGATCGGAACAGCTGAGAAGCTGGCAGAGGCTGGTTCCGCCGGCTGGATGGAAACAGCTGGGAAGATGGTGGAGGCTGGTTCTGCAGGCTGGATCGGAACAGCTGGGAAGCTGGCAGAGGCTGGTTCAGCCGGCTGGATGGAAACAGCTGGGAAGATGGTGGAGGCTGGTTCCGCAGGCTGGATTGGAACAGCTGGGAAGATGGCGGAGGCTGCAGGGAGTGCGGGGTCTGCCCTCAGGGCACAGAGCCCAGGCTTGGCTGGTGTCCCCCCAAATCGCTGCTCTGTGCGCAGCTCCCACTCAAGGCCTGAGTTCCCGAAGGTCTTAAACTCGGGATATCTCGTGTACCTGGTTCCGCAGGCTGGATCCCAGAAGTCATTTGTTATGCAGAATTGCTTTGTAATATATGGTTGTGTGATCACCAAAGGCAAGGAGGGGTTAGATTCCCGGGTTCACTAAGTCTGTGTTCTCTGAATGACAGAGCAAACTGTGTAGAAGCAGGAGATTAGAATAAGATGGGGAGGGTCCCCTCTGCCTGCAGCTGAAGCTTCCAGACCATACAAGGACAAAAGTGGAACATAGCAGTAGTTATGAAGGGCTTGCTCACAAATCTCCCTAGATTTCGGTCTCCAGAACATTTTCCACATGTAGTTTTGACACACTTCGTTTAACAAAATTACACCCAAAAGAATTCTGATGCTTAATTTCCAGGCCCATGTGTCCAGGTATAGCCTTCCCCTTGTTTAAACTGGCAGCAGTGCCCGATTCCAACCTTGTAGGTAAAGCCTGTATGCTTGGTGTAAAAACAGTGATGGGAATACTAAGCTGTTATGACACCAGGTCTTTCTACTCTGGTGCCAGGTGTCTTGGTGGGCTGATGCTCAGACCTGCCCCTATCTGTCACATGTTCATGTTATGTGGGGGAGACAGTGTGGACTAGCAGGTGAGGAGGACTATCAGGAACTGCTGAGTACTGGGGCACCGAGTGTGCTCAAGTTCAGGGTTAATTAGTTTATGTTAGAATCTCTGTTTATTATAAATGTCTCTCTTCTCGTGACATAAATTAAGAAAGTACTTATGTTCCTTTCTTTCTTATTCCACTGGGCAAGAAAATCACTGTGGTTGTAATTTACAAGTATGAGTTTAAAAAGAAACTACAATTTTAAACCTCTCCTCTCCTGTCCTCTCCTCTCTTTTCCTCTCCTCTCCCCTCTCGTTCTCTCTCTTTTCTCTCCCTTCCCCTCTCCTCTCCCTCTCTCTCCTTCTTCTCTCTGTCTTCCTCTCTGTCCCTCCTTCCCTCCTACCCCTACCCCTCTCCTTCCTGTGCATGTGGAAGCCAGAAGTCAAAAGCTGGTTGATTCTTCAAGAGATCTGGGACCTGAGGCTGACTGATTAGGCTAGGCTGGCTGCCCAGGAGTCGCAAGGATCGACCTGTCCTCAGAGCTGGTGCTATAAGCATGCACCACCAAATCCCACCTTCTGTGTGGATGCTGGGGACTGAGGCCTCTGTGATCGCATGGCAAGCACTTTAATGAGTTCTTTCTCCAGGCCCCACTGTCCAGCTTTCTTCAGTAAAGTTGCAGCTGCCCTTAAGTTGACTCAACTTGTAGAGATTGAAGTGGAATGTGACGAGTTCCTCAATGTCCGCACGTGACAGTGCTGTATAGGATGTGCTAGGCTAACACACACCCAGGAGTCACTGTGACAGTCTAAAGTGTCTGCTGCATGCATGATCCACAGCTGTAAATGAGGTTCACACACACACACACACACACACACACACACACACACACACAGTCTCTCTCTCTCTCTCTCTCTCTCTCTCTCTCTCTCTCTCTCTCAAAGTTGTAAGCAGCAAATGACAGGGCTTAAGACTTAGCCCAAGGGTTTTCTCACCATTTCCTCCAACCCTCTCTTCCTCGTGAGGCCACCAAGGGCACAGGTACCCTCACCCCCACCAAACAGAGAAGCTTGTTGGGTTAGATCCTCTGACTGGAGGATCTTCCCTACTCCCTGCCCCTTTCTCTCCTTTTCACCCTGGCCTATGGGTCTCTAAAGAGGTGGAGCCTTTTGTTCAGGGCCATTATCTCACGTTGTGCCCATATGAGCCCATCCATGGTTACTCCACAGAAAACTGAAGCCCTGAACCACTGACAGGAAGGAGCAAATTCCCAATGGCCTCACTCCGCATGGTGTGCAGTCTTCAGAGCCAGACAGACATCTGGCAGCTTGAAGTATGCAGTGACAGAGTCAACTCTGCAAAACACTTAATGAAACTCACTCCTAGCAATTCCCAGAGCATGCGTGGAGGGGAGTCACCTCAGCCACTCAACCTTGGCATTACAGCTCAAATGGCCCTTTGGGAATGGCCCTCTTCGACACTATAACCCTCTCCATTACCAATGGAGTCACATTTTAACTTCCATCTCAGCAGCCGGTCCTCCTTCCTACCCATTATCTGTGGTGAATGTGGCACATACACACCCAGGGGTCTGGAGTCTTTTGCTTGTGGTGTTCCTGGTTGCTGGTGCCTCGTGTCACTTTGCAATAGATGTCAGGTGAGTGCATTGCTGCCTCCTGCTTGCTGGCGTGTGAGACCCAAGTAGAGTTCTTTCCCTGGCAAGGACTCAGATAAGGGGCCGACCCCGAAGCTGCAAGTGCCGGAGTGGATGTGCCTGGCCTGACTCAGTGTGTGCTACTGAACACTCCCTTGGAGTGTCACTACAGACACTTGGAGATATTGTGGCGAGATCGGACAGTCCAAAGCCCCCTGCTGCAGCAAGTCTTTAAGGACTTCAAAAGCAGAAGGTAGTTTGCCACCTCAACACTCCTGACTGGAGCTTTGAGGGAGTACAGAATCAGGAAGATGAGTCCTGGCCTCGAGGTTGTAGTACCAACTTCCACCAGACCTGGTGCTCACAGGAATGCCTTCTGTCCCCTTTGGCATGCTGGTGTTTTTTTTCCTGGTGCCCCCTGGTTGGCACAGGCCTTTGCTGTGACAACAAACAAGAAAAGCAGGAGGGTGAGCTGTGTTGTTCAATTGCTTCTCCCCTCTTCTCTGCAAATTTGGGAACAGAACTCAGAGCTGAGCTGGTTTCTCCAAGACCCCATGGTGCTTGCCTGAGACCTTACAGGTGTCCAGGACCCTGTGTCCTTCCCTGAAGGCATACACACATTCTGAATGAGTCACCGAGAGCCTGGGACACTCTAGAGCCCAATCTGATCTATAGGAAGCATGGCCCTTTCTTTAACATAATTTTCTAATGTTTTTTATTTACATTTCAAATGTTATCCCCTTTCCTGGTTTCCACCCCTTCCTGAAACGCCCCCTATTCCATCCTCCTTCCCCCTGCTTCTATGAGAGTGTTCCTCCACCTACCCCCTCCCACTTCCCTGCCTTCAATTTCCCTACACTGGGGCATCTGTGGAGCTTTCATAGGACCAAGGGCCTCTCCTCCCATTGATGCCTCTGCTTAGTCCCTGAGCTATGAAGGATCTGGTTGGTTGATATTGTTGTTCTTCCTATGATGTTGCAAACCCCTTCAACTCCTTCAGTCCTTTCTCTAACTCCTCCATTGGGGACCCTGTGCTCAGTCCAACAGTTGGCTGCAAGCATCTGCCTCTGTATTTGCAAGACTCTGGCAGGGCCCCTCAGGAGATAGCCATATCAGGCTCCTTTCAACAAGCATTTTTTGGCATCCACAGTAGTGTCTGGGCTTGGTGACTGTATATGGGGTGAATCTCCAGGTAGTACAGACTCTGGATGACCTTTCCCTCAGTCTCTACTTTACACTTTCTCTCCATATTTACTCCTGTGAGTATTTTGTTCCCCTTCTCAGAAGAACTGAAGCACCCACACATTGGTCTTCCTTCTTCTTGAGCTTTATATGGTTTGTGAATTGTATCTTGGGTATCCAGAGCTTTTGGGCTAATATCCACTTACCAGTGAGTGCATACCACGTGTATTCTTTTGTGATTGAGTTACCTCACTCGGGATGATATTTTCCAGTTCCATCCATTTGTCTAAGAATTTCATGAATTCATCGTTTTTAATAGCTGAGTAGTACTCCATTGTGTAAATATACTACATTTTCTGTATCCATTCCTCTCTTGAAGGGCATCTGGGTTCTTTCCAGCTTCTGGCTATTATAAATATTATAAATAAGGCTGCTATGAACATGTGTCCTTAGTACATATTGGAGCATCTTCTGGGTATATGCCCAGGAGTGGTATAGTTGGGTCTTCAGGTAGTACTATGTCAAATTTTCTGATTGGACCACCATAGAGCCACCAAACTGATTTCCAGAGTGGTTTTACCAGCTTGCAATCCCACCAGCAATGGAGGAGTGTTCATCTTTCTCCACATCCTTGACAGCATCGGCTGTCCCCTGAATTTCTGATCTTAGCCATTCTAACTGGTATGATGTGGAATCTCAAGAATTGACAAATGGGGCCTCATAAAATTGCAAAGCTTCTGTAAGGCAAAGGACACTGTCAATAGGACAGAATGGCAACCAAGAGATTGTGAAAAGATCTTTACCAATCCTACCTGTGACAGAGGACTAATATCCAATATATACAAAGAGCTCAAGAAGTTAGACTCCAGAGAATCAATAACCCTATTAAAAATGGGGTACAGAGCTAAACAAAGAATTTTCAACTGAGGAATATCAAATGGCCAAGAAGTACCTAAAGAAATGTTCAAATCCTTAGTTATCAGAGAAATGCAAATCAAAGCATGGCCCTTTTTGAAGTTGTGATGATTGGCTAAATTTCTAGAAAGTTCTATGCTATGTTCTACACAGCCTCAGAGGATGTTATATGCAAGACTGTCTGGCTTGGGAGAATAAAACCAACTCTTCCATGCAGCCACAGCTTTCTAGCTCTATACCACGCTGGAGAATTGGCCAAGTCCTAACCCACGGCCCTCTGGCACCATCCAACCCCTTGGAGAAAGAAGAGCTGAGGACGCACGCCCCGTGTCTCTCTGCTCCAAACTGTCCTGGAGCTGAGGGATACATGTCTTGGTGGTCTCATCTCTGCCTGCTCATGGGAGTCTCTGAGGCTGAGTCACCCACCCTGCCGCCTCTTCTTCAGTCATCTGCCACTGCCCCTGGGCTGAGTCACAGTCTGAATCCCACGGATGCATGAGTGTCCCTGGGGCTTTGACAGGCCACACAGCCAAGACATTTGTTCTTAATTGTATACCCACCCCCACCCAGCAAATGGTCAAAACTTCCCAATGGGGATTAAAAACCACAAGTGTAGGGCAGCAAACTTAACGAGCAGCTATTTCTGCCTGGAAGATTCTCCACTTGGAGAATGGAAGTGTTTGTCTCATTGGCATTTAAAGGAAGAGCATTTTTTTTTTTTTAGGAGACATGATTGCTTATTCCACTAAGGTCAAATACTTTCTTAGTTCCAGGACTCTATCAGTTCAGGACTGTCCTCAAGAGAGGACAGACTCGAGAAGTTGTCCAAGCTCTGGAAGGGGAGACTGTTCTCAGGCAACAGATCTCAGAGCTTTCTTTGCCTTTGAGGAAGGGGTAACTGATTCCACAAGCCTGGAGAGGCAGCCTCCCCGACCTGAAGTTTGTAAGGGTGTCCTTATCGGTTCTCAGTCTCAGACAGGAAGTCCCCACCCCCAGCCCAGTCAGCTACTCCCACCTCATGTCTCAGTTCCTGGCTCCCACCCACTGCGGCCTGGGATTATCAGTGGGGTCTTTTGCCTCACACCCACCTGGCTCTTGTGCTGCTGGGGAGGACTGTGTGTGACTTCAGCGTTCTGTGAGAAGCCTGAGACTCTCTGGACAGCTCAGTCAGGGGCATGAGGAGGCCTGAAGGGCCTCTGAGGAGCCCATAATGCAAACTCACCATCACCATTCCCTTAGGGGTCAGCTAATGTCTAATGAGGTATGATGGATATGATAGGGGAATGGATAGGATATTTTGGAAATGGCTGTGGGTGGCTTAGATGTGGGGGTATATTATTTCACTTTTCCTACCACTGTGACCAACTCCCTTCTAAAGACACTTTGTGGGAGAAGGATTTAGAGCCTGGTGGTTTTGGAGGGTTCAGCCCACAGCTACTCTTCCCCATGAGCGTGGGGGGGAATATCATCATGGTGCCAGGAGTCTGTGAGAGGGACTGATCTTCACCCCTTTGCCAACAGGAAGCAGGGAGGGGTTGGTAAAGGGATTAGAGAGAAGATAGTCCTTAGAACCCATGCCCAGGGGCCTTCATCCAGCTAGGCCCTGTCTCGTAAGTTTCCTCCAAAATGAGTGCCACTAGCTTGGAATGAGGCATTCACAAACACAAGCATGTGAGTGACATTTCATATTCAAACTCTACCATGAAGTGCTTCCCTGAAGGCCTCATCCCCAGGTGGTAGCCTTCAGGGAAGTGAATTGATCATAAAGACTCAGAGTTTATCAATGGTTTTACTTAGTGAGAGCTTTGACTTCTACCTCACCAATGAATTACCCTACTAATGAGTCCATAACCGAGTGGACTAGTGAGTCCCCGGGGGGATGTCTTTGAAAGGTATATCTTGCCCCTGTCTCTGTTTCTTGGCTGCCCTGGGGTGAGACACTTCCACCACCAGCTCCTCCCTCCATGATAACATTCTGCCTTATCACAAGTCCACAGCCATGGTGCCCACAAAACCTTTGAAGCCACAAACCCAAATCCTCCTTCTAAGGTATAGATGTCAAGGGTCCTGTCACAGCGCTGAAATGCTGACTAACACATGAGTCCACTTCTGATCCCTCAGAGCCAGTGCCTAGGGACGAACACCCACCCCCTGGCATCCTAGGCACATCACTGTTTCATTCTGACAGGGCACAAGTCTTCTCTTAAGGACTCAGCTTCATGTCTGGACGCTCTGGAGAGCCATAGGCCTGAACAGCTTTGTCTGAATCCTCACAGGCTGGGAAGCATTGCAGCCCCCTCAGTACGAATCTGTGCTGAGATGGAATCACATCTCTGAGCCCCAGGACGTATGGCTTCTGAGAACACAAAGAGGACAATCCTAGATTGGGAGAGACCCAAAGTGCACTGGATCCTGATTCTACTTCTCTTTTTCTATCTTTTTGTCTGTCTGTCTGACTTCCTGATCTCTGACACTGGGTGTGTTTTAGGTCCAGGACCTGGCTCCATCCCAGGGTCTATTCTGCTTGATTCCTTGGTTTTCTGTAATTTCTGCAATGAACTGCCACATCCTTGTTGGCTTAACATAACAAAGAGACCAGAAGTCTGAAATATGTGTCCACCCATGATATGGACAAGGCTTCCATCGCTCTGGACACTGCAGAGGAGAAGCCTTCCCCTCCCCCTCCAGCTCTGTGTTGACTAGGGATTGGCTTACTTGCATTGCTACCTCTAGGGTCATGTGACCTTCTCCCTATGCGTGTCACATCTCCCTGTGCTCCTTTCATAAGTATGTGTATGACCATGTCTGAGCTCACCTGGGTATTCCTGGCCACCCTCGCTGTTTCAAGGTCATTCGGGAAAGAAAGCCACAGAGAAGATCCTAACGCCAGAAGATCCTCATCAGTTCTAGCTGTTGCATAACTGTGTGTGGAGATGGGAATTCTTTATCTGTCTTCAGCGCCCAGATCTCAAGCTGACCCTTTGAATTCATACTGATATGCAGAGATAATCCCTAAGTCTTCCAGACACCAAGGTCAACAAAAGAAAGCAGCATCCGGTTCTACTGCACACCACGTCTTCTGCCTATATGTCAAGCTGCACCTGGCATCCAGCCCAGAGTACAAATTTCAGAGGATCACCGGAAGCCCTGGCAAAATGCTGCTTTCTGGAGAGGTTCTGACCATCTCTATGCTTTCCTGTAACTGAAGGGAAGGAGGAAAGGCCTCTCACCATGTGTGCTACACTATTGATACAAAGACACAGCAAAGACTCAAGGGAAGGAGAAAGAAAGAAACAAAAATATAATTCATTCCTAGTGCAGAGTCTGCTGCGCATAGGAAGGGTGAGGGGAGTCATAAGCTTGTGTCTCTAGCTGGTGTCATGTGCACTGGGAAGATGCATCTCCCTGGAGCAAGAGGTCTCAGTGCAGGTGTGGGAGGGGCAGGGCCACTGATGGGAATAATGGAAACATCTGGACCCTTGGCTACAATGGCTTAGCCCCTTGACAGGAAATCAAATATTACAGAAGGGGAAAGGGTCGTGTCTGTGTCCCGGGTGTGAGAGACTTGCAGGACTACAGAGAAGGTTGTGGTCATCTCTGCTTGACAGCAGTGCAGCTGTGCTGGACAGCACTTGAGAAGTATCTTAGCTACCAGGACAACAGGAAGTCATAGACGGTCACATCTGTCCTTCTCGCATCCTTATACATGCTTTCTACTGCCCTGTGCAAGCATTGAAGGACACTTCATGACGAAAATGGAAAATTCTCCCCAAGATGCCTGCTTTTGATTACTCCTGAAAGCTTATGTGAACTTGGTTATAATATTTGCTGTCTGGCTTGTGAGACAGCTCAGAAAATAAAAGCCCTTTCTTTTCTTTTCTTTTCTTTTCTTTTCTTTTCTTTTCTGTTTCTTTCTTTCTTTCTTTCTTTCTTTTTTTTTTTTTTTTTTTTTTTTTTTTTTGGTTTTTCAAGACAGGGTTTCTCTGTGTAGTCCTGGCTGGCTGTCCTAGAACTCACTCTGTAGACCAGGCTGGCCTTGAACTCAGAAATCTGCCTGCCTCTGCCTCCCAAGTGCAGGGATTGCAGGCATGTGCCACCACACCCGGCTATAAAAGCCCGTTCTATGCAAGCCTGATTATCTGAATTCTATGCCTGGAACCCGCTATGGAAGGAGAGAACTGATTTCCAAAAGTTATCTTCTAAGTACCACACTAGTGTCATGGCAATGTGTATGAATATGCACATGTGTATGAATATGCACGTGTGTACATGCATGATGCCCTCTGGCAACTGGAAGCATGATCCTATGTTCCATCACAGAACTCAAAGGGCATAACTGAATTTCACTCCTGAAGAATTCTGATTTCTTTTCTTAATGGATTTCAAATACAATTAAATCCAAGCATTGCATGACATATCTAATTAACATGCAGAAGGAAGATCCTCAGCCAGCCAGCGCTAGTCAGTGTTCTTAGAAGGAATTTAAAAAAGGATGGTAATTACTAGGAAGCAAGGGAATGGCTGTCATGTGACTGTCCCTAGGGAGGGGTGATGAAATGTCTAGTCATCCCAGATAGGGCATAGACACCAGACTAAAGAATACATTCTATCCAAGTCTAGCTTAGTGAACTAGTTTATTGGATTACTTACAGGAATATGAGTGACTTAAAGGCCATTCTACCGCCAAGAAGTCCATTGTGGCATGGATGACAGACGGCTCATGGAAGATGAGTTCTTGAAGGTCCCTGCATGGCTTTGGAAGTTGCTGGGCCTGCCAGAGTCTTCTCTTCTGAGCAGTTGTTACTGCTTGTATATCCCAGGTGGGGATAGGGGGAGGGCTGAGGCGCTGATGAATCCTGTAACCTCAGGAACTTCCTGGGACTTGTGAGTTGTTTACTTCCTGAACGTAGTTATGTTTATTACTTAAGTCTTCCTCAGCCTCTTCTGGAAGGCTCTGTGCTGAGAATATTGCTACAGAACAAAGCCCCGGGGATTTCCTCCAGAAGGATGGCCTGATAACTGTTCCCGGGGGAAAGGCCCAGGATAGCAGCCTTTCAGGAAGCATCAAGCCACTAAAACAAACCAGGAACTGTTTTGCTTAATTGTTTCGTATAAGAATGCTCCATAATTCTCTGGAGCAAAATTTGTCTGAATTGTCTGTGCTTTCCCAAGCTGGCTAGCCTTGCAACTCCAGAAGCTGCCTTCACTGCTAACAACTGGAGAAAATATTACAAAAATAGAAACCTCAGCTTGGTGGCAGTTTAGAGATGTGTCGAATCCAGATGAACATCTTTGCTTTTTGCTCTTCCAAGATTGCAGGCTATATTTTTGGTTTCATTTTAGAAAACCTTGGAAAGGCTCAGAAAAGGTGCCAGTGTGCTTTGTAACCATCTACCTGGGCCTTTGTGCCTGTTGCCTCAGCCTGGGGCAGAATCTCCCGGCTTGCCCTGGAACACTCCACCTCCTCTGGAGTAGCACAGACAGTTCTCCACTCTGCTGCTTTGCACCAATGGTTTTGGTTTATCTGGTCTAGGGGAGGTTTGAATGTGGGAGAACAGAGGTGTTCAGAGGCCCTCAGGAATGCTCAACTGAAACCCACTCAAGGACCTTTGACCCTGAAACTCCACTTCTACAACCTCAGAGCTGGCATTTTCCTACCAGACATGGCACTTTCATCCTTACCTGGATGAAGACACTGTGGTCTCAGTATTACCCTCGGGACCAGTTGTTTCCAGGATTTTCGATTCTCAGAAAGCTCTGTCAAGAAGAGTGACCCAGAATGGGAAAGACAGAAGGGGGAGCAGGGCCTTGGAGTGAGGAGTCCTAGGAGTCAGCTTTATGGGCTACCCCAAACTCATCTCGGCTTGTTCCCAGGAACTGTGTCATGCAGTGAAGCAGGGACTGTCCCTTGGTGAGGAGTTAGACAAGCACATTTGTTACATGAAAAGATGTTTGCAAAATAGCCAGCTGCCTTGAAAAAGTTCAAATCAGTGGGGGGAAACTCTGCTCCTTTAAAAATAAATATATGTGTGTGTAGGCAGTCCTAGTAAAGTAGATATGCAGTGTCTCCAAGTAGCAAAGAGAGAGGGTGGCACACTCAGAGCTTGGGAACTTGGGCCTAGGAACTAGGTCAAGAAGTGGGCAGGTCCACCATCAAGGGTGTGTTGTGATTACGACGTGTGAACCAGATCCACCGGCAGTGTGCTGCTGGAGTTACCAGCACTGCGAGTCCAAATAAAACAGACGTAAGACTCTGCAAGTTGCTTGTGAAATTGCTTCTGGCACAAGCCTGACCAACCTTCTCTTTTGGACTCTCTTTTGGAGATAAAAAGGCAGGATGGTTTGGGTTATCACCTGCTGTTTCTAAGATATGTCATGATATTTTCAATTCTTAATGTGTGATGCTCCATGGATGGGCATTCAAATGAAGTTTTCCCTGGAGGTGTCAGTTTTATCTGAGAACACAGAGAATGTGGAAGGGCAGAGATGCAGACAGCAAGGTGTCTGAACTCCCCAGACTCTCGCTGGCAAGGATCAGGACCAGTTGCATTTTGGATACGCGCAGCTCATCAGAGCAGAGCATGGCACAGAACGGAGCAGGTCTCATCTCCAACAGACTTCCTGACACACCAGAGAATCTCCACACTGTCTGACCCTCTGCCTGGCTCAGGAGGACCATTCTCCAGCTTCACTCATGGGTAGCTTCAATAAACTCGAAGCAGAGTTCTTTTTCATGAGAGCTCAAAAGGGAAGGCCTGAATCTTGAGAAGACTCTCTTGATTGGGTCACTATAGGTCTGTGAATATAAGGAGCTTGGAAGAGAGTCCCAGGTTCCTAACATGGCTCAGTAACAGTAAGTTCAGAAGGTGCAGTGACGAGACAGGAAACCCTGCTCTGTTGCCATATTCCCTGGCACACACAAAACTCTGCCACTCTCCACCACTGCCCACAAACTTAACCATCTAAGGATCTGCCTGATGGCTTTGGCCCCACCTTTGCGGAGATACAGGCATATACCACGAAAAAGAGATCTCGCATATAGTTCTCATAAAAATCCATAGCTTGGAAAAAAAAAGAAAATGATCCTTACCAATGGCAAACATATGCTAGCCAGATCAGTCACACACATGTGCACACTGCAGGATGCACCCAAGCCTGAGGTCTCTTGGCCATCCCAGTAGGAGCCGAGCAAGCACCAATAAACTTGGTCTTGATGCTCTGTAGACACGCTACAGCCTCTTCTTTCCATATGTTGGGTTCTTGTTCCAAGAGATCCCTGCTCCGATTAGTGGGCATGTATTTTGGGCTCCAAACCTAATGTCATGCATGACTTTGGATTTTATTTTACCAAACTGGAAAAAAAATCTCAGTGTCCAGACCAGAGATGATCTGTCTCTTGTTACTCTGGAGGCCTCCAGCAGAGCAGGCCAAAGAAGATGTGAAAAAGAAAAGATGGACTTACATCAGCCTGGCCCAAGATCTGCGCTCTCCTGTCTCTGTCTCCCCGTTCAGAGTACATATCTACTCTTTCAATGGCACCACACCGTGTCCTCCATGAAGGAAACTCGTGGGCTGTCCCTGTGCAAACAGCAGAGAAGTGATGTGTCACACGTGAGACATCCCATGAAGAATGTGCATGACAACCAGGTAATACAGGAATGCATAGTACTCCTGATGACACAGCAGAGGAAGAATTTTCTGCACCAGGACTAGTGCCGGAGGGAACAGACGTCTCAGGGGTCCTTTGAGAAAATCAGCAAGTTTAGTAAGTTTGAACCTAGAATGTCAGCCAATGGCCCCTTGGGTTAACACTTGGTCCCAAAGATAGTTGTGACTCACAGTTTCCTCTGTCATCGTGACTGCACTTGGAATCAGCTAGGAAGCACAATTCTGGGCATGCTGGAATTTCCACAGAGAATTTTTTTTTTCTGAGGAGAGAGGACTCATCCAATGAGGGACAGCCCACCCTGAATCAACTCACAGGCTAAGGTCAAAGGCTAAATGATGAGCTAAAAGAAGATAGCAAGATGAGCTCCAGCATTCATCCCGACTGCAGACTATGACAGGCTACTTCATGCTCCTGCCGCCATGCCTTGCCCGCTGTGACATACTGTTTCCTCAAACTATGAACCAGAGACAAGTCCTTCCCTAGGATGCTTTCATGTCACTAGAATGACAAATACTGTTATCACAAATACCAAGCAAAGAATACCAATGGATACCAGCAAGGGGAGGGACCTGTAAGAGGCTAGGCCAGCAGGAAGTCCTTAGTCGACTGCAGCCTGCCCTGGAAGAAGACAACAGCACTCTGTCCTCCCATCTTCTTGTTTTACTCCCTGGGTGATGGTGAGATCTACCGCATGCCCTAGCTGGGAGCCTCACCCCAGGCTTCAGGGTGAACGGACTCATTGGAGTCTCTAAACTGTGAGCGCACACAAACCTCTCCTACTTCTAAGTTGTGGTAAGAGAGAACTGACTGATACAGTGCACAGGGGAGAGCCCAATGTAGTGAGGCTTTTGGAGTCATTCCTTCTAGATGATTCCTCTAGGAGAAAGGGAAGTATCCTCCCCTACCCCCCACTGCTGTGACTCTTTTTTCTCTGGCCTGGAATAAACCATTATACACGGTCTGTTTTCTCTGAGGGGATATAGAGACGACATGCTAACCTCTCCAGCGTGGGGGGGGGCATGTTTGTAAAGTAACCTCAAGGGAGGCAGGCATGGATGCAGAATGGGGAAAGAGGTCTTTGTAGAGAAACGTCTAAGAGTCACTGCTAAGGTGTGTGACACTGGGTTTCAGTCAAGATCTCTCAGCTATGAGTTGTGACCTGAAGACCTCAAGATGCTAAAAACTGTGACTACCTTGCTGATCAAAATCTGCAGCATCTGTGAAATCAGATCCAAATGCTGACAAGCAAAGGGATTTAGGTTACGGTATTCCATGCATGGGATCAGCTCCATCTGGAAGGTTCTACATTGCGCATTCCCCATTAGGAGTGTGCCATGTTCAGCGGGATAAGTAAGTCTCGTCTTCAGCAATAGGGCCTTACCATTAGCTTGTGGAGAACAACTGACAGCCCTGACAATGGCCTGTGATATCTGAGGTGCTTCAGTGAAACTCGTTTTGTCCAGGACTCAATAAGACGTAACCTATTCCTGGTGCTGGACGCTTTACATTGTCATAAGATGTCTAATTGGTGCATTGTCTCTCTCATTTTCCATTATATGGTGACTCCATTTAACTTCGTGTGTGTGTGTGTGTGTGTGTGTGTGTGTGTGTGTGTGCATGCATATATTTCTCTCTATGATATATGATATGTGCTATTGATATGTGATATACAATATATGATATGTTGATATATTGATATGTGATGTGTGATATATGATATATGATATATAATGTACAATATAAGATATAAAAGAAATATTAGAAAGCTTCTACAGTAAAAAAAATAGGAATGTGCTCTGTGAGAGAAACCATGCAGGTACTGTTATGGAGAACACACACACACATGCATATAGACATTCACACACACACACACACATACTCCTAACACAGAGTCATAAGCTTGCCAAAGCTAAGCCCTATTTCCAAAATAGAGACCTGGTCCTGCTCCCAGTTAATTTCTTCAAACACCCTCATTTAGCACGCCCCTTTCTCCTCTAACTTACACCGAAACCCAATTCAAAGGGGAATCAAGCTCCAGTCCAAAGTCCCATGGAGACTGGTAATCACAAACGCATGCATGTGGTCACAGAGAGAAATGCCTGAACTGACAGCGGAGGTCACCTTCCCACTGCCACCCGTGTGGCCCTGCCCATGATCAGGCTCCAACCCTCTCATGTATCCACGCCGCCGCCACTTGAGTGCCACCCATCAGATTCCACTCCTGCATCTGGAGTTACAGCCGTGAATAAAACAAAACAAAACAAAATAAAGATCTTTATCCCAAATTTCAGGGATAGAGAGAGACGAGGAATAAAGGAGGCTGCTAGATTTTTTTTATTTAACAATTTGTGGAAAATGTTATGGAGGAGAAAGAAAGTCCCTTAAAAATAAAGGGATACAAGGAGGGGGCTGCTGGTGGCTCATGGGTAGCTCAGGAGGGAAGCAAGGGGTTCTCTCAAAAACTACAGCAGACAAAAACATCTAACACCCACAGAACAGCCAGTGTGGTGGCCCTATGATGGAGGAGGCTTGGCTTCATCTGCAAAAACCAGAAGCTGGTGTCACCAGAGGGCACTGATGAGGGAGGGAGCCTGGAGGATGCTCCTTATGCTGTCACTCAGGTTCTCACCTTTAATCAGGAAGCCCCAACTCTGTACAGCAGGGACATGGAGACAGGTAAGATGTTTGTGCCACATGACACCCTGGTTACTAATACTTAATAAAAACACCAGATTTAAAAAGCAGAGCATTTGATTATATTCACACATACCCCAAATCCTCCTGATCCATTCCTCTCTGAGCCCACCCCATTTTGTGTGTCCTCTTTTTGTCCCCCCCTCAAATACAGTTTGCACTGCCTGGCTACTCTCAGCTGTGCATCCTTCCACGAAAGCATGGCTGACCTGCCAGGGGCCTTCGTCTTAAAGAAATAGGCTTTCCCCTCTCCCGGCTGCTGTCAATTTCCAGTAGCTTCTTAGCTGGACTATGATCAAAATACACTATAGAGGACTCTCAAGGAACTAATAAAATGAGAAAAAGCGAGTCACCTATTCTATCAGGGTTTTTATTGCTGTGATAAAACACTGTGAGCACGGAAACTTATAACAGAAATGATTGAATTGGGCTTATGTTATCAGAGGGTTAAGATCTGTGATGGTGGAGCAAAGGCACAGCAGCAGGAAGAGCTGAGAGCTCATGTCTCTCTCTCTCTCTGCAAGCAGGAGGCAGAGACCACCCTTGGGATAGTGCGAGTCTTTTATTGTGCATATTTTTTTATTGACATGAGGTTTACATATAAGGTATGTCTGTGGGAGGGGTTTCACTGATATGGTATATGTATGTCATATGTGCACCATTTGACATGTATGTGATATGTGTGTGTGTATGATGTGCATGTTTACATGTCTTTGGTATATTTCATGTGTGTGTGTGTGTGTGTGTGTGTAGGTGGGTGTGCATTTGTGTAGCTTATGCATGGTGTGTGGTAGGGCATGAATATGGTGCGCTCCTGATGTGTGTACAAGATTCGTGTGCCTGGCACGCGTGCCATTGTGGGTGTTTCAGGAGAGCCATGAAGGAGACCATGGCCATCAAGGGAGGGCAAGGGTTTTGGAGGAACCACATGCTGACCAATTTATTCTGTTCTACCCTGACTGTCACAGTTCTGTGTGACCTCCTCTTGTCTTCCACAGCGACACAGTGAGACTCCCCAGACAGTCTGTTATTCTCACAGGGCTGAGGGCGTGGAGCTGGCTTGGGGCTCAGCCATGACCAAGTTGAATCAAGCAGGAAGACGGGAGGATGAGGTACTGGGGTTTATAGCAGCAGGCCTGGAACCTCAGCTGCTCAGACTTGGGAGACCCATGGGGGGGGGTGGGGGAGAACTGCTCTTCAAGCAGCTGAGAAATATGGCCATGCCTGAGTAGCAGGCGTGGCCAGCAGCTGCTCCTCGTCACTAGCTTCCAGTGAGGACACATGTAGCAACAGCTATCTATCACCCGTGGGCTCGGGACCCTGGGAAACACCGTATCTTAGAGACGGTAGTAACACAAAGAGTGACTCAGGCAGGTCTGTGTTCTCAACGCCTCCTCCCCCACACGCTGATTTAGATCCTCCTGGCTGAGGACTCCACAGACACCACAGGGGCCTGGACATCTGCTGAGCACAGGACGGACGGGAGAAATTGAGACGCGCCGTCCTGCCTTTGAGGTTATGGGGAGGGGAGACTCAGAGCATAGGCCTTGGTGCTGTGGGGGAATTCAACAACGGAAGTCTCACATTATTGAAATCTGGAGCCTTTTCTATTTCTGGACTTGAGAAGCTGTAGAATCCAGCATGGGGCGGCCCTCATCGAAGAATCATTTGGAGGCACAGGACTGACTGACCAGCAAACCGGGGATGGTAGAGCTCTGTGATTTACTTCCAGCTGGCCAGAGACTGCATCACAGCCAAGCTATGCCCTCATCCCACCCCCACCCCTTGCATCGGCTTGCCCATCTGGCTCGCGTGGGACTGGCCGTACAAGACACAGAGCCGTGGGAGCGGCTGCAGGGGAGTGCGTTGCTAACAAGTTAAGGAAATCCCAGGCAGATGTTCAGTTTCTTTAGGGGCAGCCAACAAGGGCGGTGTAAATTCAAAGATCACACATGCATGTGAGCCTTTTCCATACCCCATAGCAACAACCATGCATTACACAACACTCCTCTGAGTGCCCACAAGTCCCTTTTCTCAGGGCAAGCATCCGTACGTGTGCTCCACAAGAGTGTGTTTTCTGCAACATGGGTGGGGGAGAAATGCTGAGATCTCCTCCTCGAGACAGAGAGAAAGAAATGAGAAACACAGTCCGGGCTCATGGAAGACCATGCCATAACATTCACGGAATAACTTAAGTAGGAAAGAAAACAAACCCTACCACGCAGGCATCAAAACGCCCCTCTCTCTGAACAACACAGGCTAGATGCAAGGAAAAAAACACACGGAAATGAACTCAGCATTAGACTCAAGGTTCAGCAAGGATGAAAAGAAATAACTCCCAAGGCAGGGTGACAGAAGCAATCATAAGAGGATCCCACTGTAAAGAAATAATCTTCTAAAGAGTTCTAGAAGGTGGAGCTCGACACAACGAGACACCTTCTCAATAAAAGCAATGTGCCCTGTTGTCTCAACAAGCACACCCAAGGCAGCTTGCGTCTCAGAAGGAGACCTGCTGCACAAGAAGCGGCAAGAGATTGATGTGTATGACAGGCGCAAAGACACTGTCCTCAGTTCAACCCCCTTGCTGTGCCAAAACACCCCATCCAAAAGCAGTTTCGCTTTGGCGACCTGTTGATCCGAAACACCCCATCCAAAAGCAGTTTCGCTTTGGTGACCTGTTGATTTGGTTCCCTGCACTACAGGGAAATGTTGAAGATGTACAGAGCCCATATTGCCAGCAGCACATCCAACCTCCGGTCTCCCGGGAGTGTAGACTTGGGAGTTGTGTCCTACAAATTTACCCTTGTTGGGGAGATGAATAAAGGTTTCCCTCAAACACTAAGGGATCCATGTCAGTAGCCCTAGCCTAGGAGATATGTTTGTCTTCAGTCACTATGAACTCCATGAAGAAGCATTCTGGGGAAGAGTTAATGGTGGTAAAACCAAGCCCCCACCTTTCCACGTCATATTCCTGATCGATTTAAAGGTAACTGTGTAAGGTGGTCATAGGCTCAAGTATGTTGGGGTTTTGTAACAGGGACAGAGAGGAGTTGGTGTGTGGAAAGAACTGGATGTTTTGCCTCAAGGTCCCTGCACCTTTATTTAAAGGTGGCCACCGACTATTGAGAGTTTCATTATTGCAAAACCCTGCAGGTACTACCAAAAGACCTTAAAAGTAGGTATGAATGTGAGGCCACAAAAGCCTCACGTGGACCAGAAAGGCGGGATCGCTGCTGCTGAGGACATGGGTAAAGGTACCCTCCCCTCCCTAGTCCTTCAAGTGCAACAAACCCTGTGGATGTTATGCGTGAGTATGAACAAGCAAGTGAGAACTCGGGATAGCAGAGAGATGACTGCACACTATCTAGGAAGTGTCGTGCCCCAAGAATTCCTGGGGTTTCTGCATACCTCAACTATCTGCCTTGGTGCTAGAAACCCAGAAATTCCAGTGAGCACATAAAAGGGGCCCCAAGGCCGGCAGCAAGAGGAAGCCTGGCGGGACAGAGAGCTTTAGTGAGCAACTGCTCTTCTGTGTCAGATAGCTGGAGAACACACAGTTGCCCCACTTCCCCATCTGGCAGGGACTGCTGTGCGGACTCACGCTTCGCATTGGCAGGGAATTGTCTAGTGAAGGTCAGTGGCTCCTATACAGCACACCCAAAGTTCAAAGGACTTCTTCAAAGTTTGAAAAGCAATTGAAGAGTTAGCTGACAAGGGACACTGGCTCTGGGCAAGATCTGAACGAATTCAGGGGCAGGGAGAGCTTAGGAGATCTCCACTGTACACACAGAAATACAGGCACCCAAGGAATATGGAAAGTAAGAGAAACAGTCTTCCCTAGGGCCAAGTGCTTATCTGATACCAAGTGATCAGCCGGAAAAGATACATACAATCAACACTATACAGACTGGGCAACTTGTATTTATTAATATATTCATATATGTATGTGTGTGTGTGTGTGTGTGTGTGTGTGTGTGTCTACACATATTGTATTTATACATTTAGGGGTATATATGTGTATATATATATATGTATATATATACACATATTTAATAACAATTAAAGAAAAAAGAGGCCATTAGAGAGAGAACAAGTGGGAACATGGGAGGGGCTGGGAGGAGAAAAGGGAAGGGGAATATTATGTAATAACCATAGAACAAAATAACAATAATAATAACTCTTAAGAGGAAGCTTGGCATGAGGAGATTTAACGAAACCAGATTTCTCCTGTCTAATATCCAGCACAATCTCAAAGGAGAGTAAAGGAATTGGGAGGCGAGGCAGTCAAGTTAGAGTCAAGAAGGAGAGACAGATGAGAGTCTAGCTTAAGACAGAAATGAGGAAGAAGGATTGCTTCAAAAATATTGTTGGAACATTTATAAATAAAATAAAAACTGGTCCTCTTTGACTCACTCATAATACCAGAATGAATTCCAGATGGGTAAAAATATTCAAAAACAAAATATAAAAATCACAAAATTATGAGGAATGATTTTCAAATGGTATTTTAACAATATTGAGGTAGACTGACTTCACAGCCAAAAAGCATAAAAGAAACGAAAGAGGTCCAGACACGTCAAATTAGCATTGATCACAAAAGAACAGCTGAAAGGAAAGGCTGGTTTAACACTTTAAATCTCCAAGCAGATGCTAAGGGAAAATCCTGGCGATTTATGGTAGACTAATGGTTAACTTCCTGAGTTTAGAAAGAAGTTTGAGTCAAAAAAAAAAAAAAAAAGGTGGATACACAAAAAATAAAATAAAATACAATAAAATACAATAAAATACAATAAAATAAAATAAAATAAAATAAAATAAAATAAAATAAAATAAAATAAAATAAAATAAAATAAAATAAAATAAAATAAGGGAGACATGACCTAGTGGTCAAGAGAGCTTACTGCTCTTCCAGGGGACCGTGGTTCAGTCGTCAGCACCCACATCTGTCCTCGGAGGACACTGCACACAACTGTTCAGTGTCTTCACAGTTGACGTGTGTTTGCTATTGGCTCAGGGCCCAGTGGTTCCTGTCCATCCCGCAGCAGGATCTTCATGGTCCTTCCTGGGTCCATCCTGACCCAGAGCTGGCTTTATCTCTGTGCTGTGGATGTAGCTCAGTGTGCGGCTACCTTCACCCGTATAAATTATCACTACACTTTTCATGCCACCAGCCCTCTCTTCCTGAAAGGGAAGAAAAGGAAGACAAGGGGATGACCATGCACGATGGGCTGGCTTCATCACACAGCAAGAAGAAAGTGCAGCCTGGGTGGGTGGGGTGCCCACCCCTATAACACAGCATTCCCCCTTATCCCTTTGCCACCAGATTTCTTGACTGGACTGGACTCTGCTTGGAGGAAGAAATGGAGACCCAGCCCACCATCAGCGGCCCTTCCCTCCCACTATACCTCAAGGTCCTACTACAGCTCAGCTCTCTAAGCCGCTGCTCTGGAGAAGCTAGGAGCAGAGATGAGCTGGAGGGCTAACACATTGGGCCAGAGGACCCGGGCACAGGACCCGAGCCTGGAATCTGTGAGGGAACACAGGTTAAAAAAAAAATGCTGGGTCTGCTCACCTGGGCACACATTTCAGCCCTGTCCCTGCTGGCCCGGTGGCCCTTTATGTGTCTTGGGGGTCTCCATCTAGGAAATGAGATGACAGGAGGGGGTCACTCCCAGGGACCTTGTAGGGATAGACCAGGTTAGCGAAGCCATAGCTTCCCAGTGGGACTGTTTAAACTATTGGCTTCAAGAGGAGGCTTGGTATCTAGTCAGATTATGGCTATTAGTTTCAACAGCTGCAGTTTTATTCTCCTCAGTGCCGAGGAGGCTGGCATCATGAGGAGCTCACCTCCATTTAGCAAGTCGCCCCTTCTGGGAACCATGCTTGCTGACAGTGTGTGCTTACTTGCCAGGGCAGGGCCTTTTTGCTTGTGAATACCGCCCCTGGAAGGCAGGTGCTGCCCTGGCTGGAGGCAGGGGATGGGGGTGGGGGTGGGGATGGGGTTGGGGCAGCCACAGATGGTGCACTTCCTGTTTACAACATGCTGAGGAATTGCCATTTTTGCTCAAGGAGAAAAAACAAAAATTATCTTACTGGGCAAAGAAAAATAATAGACCACAGGGATGGAGTATTACAATCCCCGCATTTTTGTCTGATGAAAAACTGATTGGCCCCTGCAACATTGATTAAACATCCCACAAGCAGCTATTCTCCAGATGATAAAAACCTTGGCGCGGAACAGCTTTGTAGGGAAAGTTCATCCACGGTCAGGTTCGTGTCACCCAAACGGTTCCATCTCGGTACGAAGCCTCTCTAAACCGCAATGCCGAGACACCTCTTTGGACCTTACATTTTTGTTGTTGTTGTTAGAGTACAAACTGCCCAGCGAGAGCTCTCCAGGCTACTGTGGGCACCGCCTCCTGGGCTTTCCTATCATTAGTGTCGGAAGACGGTGCCAAATTTCATGGATTCACAGATGTGTGGTCTTCTCATTTCTGCTTTCAACCAGTTCCTCCCAAGGTACAGCCACCAGGGTGGGTTGCTGGGTCAGTGTAACAGCTATGGCCAGAGCACCCACTAAATGCTTGCGCAGAATGCCAGCAAGACAGGACCCTTTTACATGACGTTCATCCCTTCCCCTGTAATCTCTCACATGTAGAGAGAGTTGTCAGCTTTACCTGCCTTCAACCCTTGTTGTTCTAGCTCTCTTGTTCCATGTTTCTGGTCTGTTCTACAAATAGCAGGGACACAGAACCCAGCAAACCATGCTCTTCCTCATGTTGGTGAGTCCCAGCTAGCCTGCCGGGACGGGGCTGAATAGGTTCTTATCATCAGCTGCACTTGTGGACTTGACATATACATTTGTGTGTTCCCGTGTTGCATGCACGCTCATGTGCATGTACCCTCACACATGCATACACACACACACACACACACACACACACACACACACTTTTCTGGGATAGTCTTGACATGGCAAAGAGCCAAAGAAACTCATCTCCCCAAGGATAGCACTTGCTCTAAAGCGCCATGATTAGATTCCCCCTTGAATGGCTGCCAGGGTCTCCGCTAGTCTGTGAAAGGTGGGTTTGGAACTCAGGGGAGAGGAGGGATCATTCACTTCATAAGAGATTTTGTTGTTGTTGGAAGAGATATTAATGCTAGAGACAAGCAGAAAGCGGTATAGTGGGGTCACTGAGGGGGGACTGGGTCCCTGCAGCTGAGCAGGAGCCCCATAGCTGATGCTTGTAGTCAGGTGTTCTAAGAGTCCTTGTGGGATGGTGGGAGGGTGTCTATTAGTCTGTGAGGAGAGCAAGGATCTAGGAAAACAAATCACTAAAAGAACTTTACGAAATGGCATGGCCCTGGCTGGGTCTACAGCAAAGTTCCTGTAGGAAAAATGAAGGTGCTGGTCTAGGGCCATGGGGGGGTCAAATAACCTTGTCACAGGCATTGACCCCCAAAAAGATATGTCTAGCAAGACAGAGAGCTTATCAGATATCCTGGATATCAGATACTTATAAGATTCATAACAGTTATGAAGTACCAGTGGGATAATTCTATGGTTGGGGAGTCACTACAATGTGAGGAACTGTATTGAGGGGTTGCAGCATTAGGAAGGGGGAGAACCACTGGACTAAGTGTATCGTGGGTCACACAATCATGGCTTCTGGGATGTGGGCTTTATTCCTAGTAAACAAAGAATCATGGACAACTTACAGGTGTCTCTCTCAGGCCTTTCCCAGAGGTCTGGGCTGGCACACACACACACACACACACACACACACACACACACACACACCAGCTGCAGGGCATGTGGGCTTCTGAGAGCTCACAGCTTCCCTATTCCCCAGAAGGGACCTGAGAACAGGGACAACCGCTTGGCCCAGAAAATCATGTACACACAACGAGGATAGCGGACAGTGCCAAACCAGAATACTATGCCAGACCCTGTACTCCCAAGTGGGACCAACTGTGAAGCAGTACAGCTCCCCACAGGACCAAGCAGTGGAGTGTACAGCTCCCCACAGGACCAAGCAGAAGCCAGGCTCCTCCCAGGATCACCTTCCTGCTCAGCCTCTTCTCTGATTCCCCTCCCCCATCCTTCCTGCTCAGACTTCAGGTCTACAAAGCAAACATAGCCACAACTCGGCAGAGACTGCACAGAGAGGCCTCGTGAATCCTACTCCTCCTTATTGTCAACATCTTCCTTTAGCCCCTAGTCCACCATGATGGCTCGAGACATAGTACTGAAGCTGTTAATTAAAGTCACCCTTGACTCAGAGTTCTCTGTTTTTCCTAATGTTGTTCTTCTCTTCCCGGATTCCATGCAGGACGACACGTGGCCTCATCTTTATCTCCCACCAGGCTCCTCCTTGCTGGCCTTGCTCTCTCAGACTCTTTTGGCTTTGGGCTGTGGATGGTCTCGAAGAATGCTGGCCAAGTAGTTGGTGGGATGTCCCACAACTAATTTCTTTCTGGTGTTCTGTTTTAATCGGGCTGAGTTTCTTGGACTGAGAAGAAAGAACAGAAGGCACAGGGCCCTTCAGATCACACGCCTCAAGGCCGCCCTACTTATTTCCATCTTGATGTCTTACATTTCACGCTAACCCCGATCACCTGGCTGAGACAGTGTTTTCCAGGCTTCTCTACTGTGGGGTTGGAGTTGTTTCTCCCAAGGAAAGGAAGTCAGTCAGTTAACCTACCCCAGTGAGAGGAGAGCTAATCCACCTCCCCACTGGTGAAGCATCCACACAGAACATTTAGAATCCTTTCAAGGGGAGGTGCTCTTAGTGCTATGAAAATCGTCTTGAGCTTGTGAGACCCGGAGAGGGAGCAAAGGTCTACCAGCCACCCCTGAGAACTACTGTTGTACTCAATGGAGGGGGAGGGGGATGCCAGGAGTCCGGGCCCTTCCCTGGTGAACCATGGTGCTTGCTGTGGAAGATCAAATGAACTCACCATTTGACAAGTGTGAGTCTGCTGAAGGTTCAGACACGGGCTTAACTCTACCCTTCTCAGGCTCACCAAAGTGCTTCGGAAGGGCAAGGAAATACATCAGAGGGATGGGGAAGGGGAGATAGGACCATCAGCTGTGGCCAATTCATTATGGACCATGCTGTACAGGCATCCCAAGGACCTTTGAGGCTTAAGTCGGCAGAGGCCAAATCTGGCCCCAGTGAGTAAGTGAAATATGTCCTGGTCTGCACTTGGAGAAGTCTCCCTTTCTCCAAGAAGGAATGAGAGAATCTTGATTTATAAATCAATGAGATCACCTCTTTAGAACTGTGGCCAGCAGTTACATAAGGTATCCGAGCATCTGAGTGGTTCAGACCATGCAATGGATGATGTCAGCTATGCACCTAACCCAGGAGTGAGGCAGCCAGCTCTGTGTGGCTCTGATAGGCTTCATCTAGGTGTGTCCTTAGTCTAGATACATTCTTCATCTAGGTGCAGCCTGTCAGTGCCTCTGTGGGCTTTACCCACGCATCTCTTCCCTACCACAACCCTCTGGTTTCTGACCATGCCCAGGTCTGAGGAATCAAAGGTGCCTCTTGGTAGTAACAAATACACAAACCAGGAGCACTAACTCCACGTTGGGGGAAAAAAAAATCCCTGAAAACAGGAACGAATGAATACACCCTTCCTAGCATCCCACCTGACAGCAGCAATCTGAGTCACATTTTTTTAATGGCTTCCCAAAAGGTCTCATGGGTTTACCTACAAGTCTCCCCCAGTATCGGCCAACTTACCCATGTATCTTATGCCCATCACTTTGCTTCCTGGTTTGTTCTTAGGGGCATGCTTCTTAGAGACAGCATAAGTGTATCCCAGGTTTCCCTTTCTAGAGAACTTGGGTTAAGACAGATTGATACAGTGCCCTGACCACTGGGAGTTTATCCCTTCAGCAATTATAAGCACCTACTATGTACACAGCCTGGTAGTAGGTTTTCAGAATCTGGAGGATCCACAAATAAATCATCACATGTATAAATGATGTAAGAAGCAAAGGCTGAAACTGTCCAGATCCTGTATCCTCATCCAGGGAAGAAAGGCGGCTTAGACAGAATCAGATTTCTCCACAAGGCATGTGTTTTCTCATAAAACATGCAGGAAACACAGAAAGGGGGTCCTGGGGAAGAACAGGTACAGAGGTGGGGGTGGGCAAGCAGAGGCATGGCATGCTCTCAGAACTGAGAGCGACTAGGTGTGGCAGGGATGGCCAAGAGTGACAGAAGACGGTAGGAGAGGAGTTGGTTCAGAAAAACCAAGAACTGAATGTGAAGTACCTTAAGAATTGATTTCACAATTGAAAGGGACTCAGATCTGAGTTTGGATTACAGTTAACATTCTGAAAAGACCACTTGGACTGATTTGAGTAGTGGGGCACATCTGTAATGACAGTGCTTGGAGACTGAGGCAGGGAGGATCAGAGCCAGTCTGGGCTGCATAGGGAGACGCTGTCTCAGCAAGCACACAGAAAGATGGTGTTGGCTAAGGCTCAAGAACCACGTGGAAGGCCAAGAACAGGCAGAGGAGGCCTGATGAGGTGACTTAAGTGATCTGGGTAAAGTATGGACACGATGTTCCCACTGTGGCAAGTGGTAGGGATAGTGGAAAGAGAAGAAGCTTGGGATGGGCAAAGATGAGCCATGTTCTGGCTGGGGAGATGGGTCAGTGGGTAACAACACTTGTTCCTCAAACATGAGGGTCTGAGTTCAAATCATCAGAATCCACAGAAAAGCCAGACCCATAGAACAAGCATCTGTAATCTTGGCATTCCTACAGGGAGATGGGATATGGAAAGAGAATCCCCTAGAAGTCAGTGCGCCAGTTAGTCTGGTGTGTGTAGCAGAAACCAGCAGAAAGAACTGCTCCAAACAAGGCGGGAGATAAGGACCAACAATCAAGGCTGTCTTCTGGTTTCCATGTGTTCACCAGTGTTAAGGCCTAGATAACTGTTACCTGGGTAGCTGCCATTTTGTGCTACTACTAATATTTTAAGGAAACTTTCTTGTGTGTTGTTGCTGCTGTTACTAGGAAACTTTCTCATGCTCAGATTGATTACATATTCTGTTATGTCCTGCACCCCTGGAGGCCAATCATGACAGAAGTCAGTAGAACTTTGTATAGTTTGTATAGTATGCTTTGTAAAGTTACTGACAATAAGTTTGGACATGGACCAACCACACAGCAGCCCTTCCTGCACCTGTGTATAATCTTTAACGGTTTTTGCTTTTATAAGCTGCCCCTGGGATGGACCCCAACAGAAGAGAGACACCTGCACCAATATAAGAAACTATTTGGAATAAGACTTCCATTTTGAGTAGAGGTCAAAAGTTTAAGTTCCCAAGACCTCCCTGGAAACTGACATCCTACTTGGCAGAAAGATACTTGTATATGGATAATTGACATCCTGGTTAGCAAGTTACAACATGAATGTTACACAAGGCAAGTTCCCTGCCATAGTTGAATATCCCAACTGATAGGAACAGGATAAGTATGCAACAAAAACATGTTTCTAGGGAAATTCCTCTATTTCTAAATCCTGATTGGTGGAATAACTTGGCACAGAAGGTTGTATATCTTGCACTTAAAAAGCCCTATATGATCTTGATTCAAATCAGAGTCAGCTCCTGAGTCTGACCTGTGGCCCTGATCGATCAGTCTTGGGGTCTAGCATTCAATAAAACATCCCTATTTGACTGAGATTGGTGTTTGAGTGGTTTGTGTGGCTATCTCTAGACCCCAACAACCATGGCATGCATGCACCTGTATTTTCATATACACATTGTGTACATACATACATACATACATACACACACACACACACATGGGGTAGGAGAGAGAGAGATTAGAACTATTAATTTTATAATTACAATTAAATTAACTTGACTTCTTTTCCTAGTTGTACCCCTTTAATTTCTTTTTCCCCTGTCCTACTCCTCTAGCTATCTTACAGCACTATGCTAAAAAGAAGTGAGAACAGTGGACATCCCTGTCTTGTTCCTGGTTAAAGTAAGATTGCTTTAAGTCTCCCTCCACTTAGGAATGTGGATTCTGATATTTCTGGTAGTTGTGGACCACTAGTTAGAAATCTAGTTAGAAATCTTGCTTGATTCCCCATTCCAAAGCTATCTTCTCCTGAAAACTGTGCCTAGATCCTCTTTCCCACTTTTTCGATCCAGTGGTCCTTAAAGGCTCACCTACGTTCATTAACCAGGATGGTCGACTGCAGACTCTCGCTCTGTCTGAGGATGACTTGGGAGATGCTCTCAGGAACTGATGCTCCAACTCTCACCTGAATGTTGTAAATTGTTCATGTGCATACCTCTGCTGCCCTAGAGCTATGGACGCAGGCATGCTGATTGACCAAGTTATCATTATGGTGAGAGGGCTGGGCTGCCTTTCCCTTCATCAGTCTGAGGTAGACACCCCACCCACCAGCTTTGGCTGTCTTCTGAGTGTCTTCTGGAAGTAATTCCTTCCCAGTTAGCCTTGCTAACTAACACTTGAGTGCCACTAACTTTATCCCTCCGTTGAGTCATGCTTGAGTGCATGGCAGTTCCCAGCCACGATGACCAAGCTTCCAGTTTGGATTATTCAGAAAATTGCTTCCATGCCCAGAGAAGGTGCCAGTGAAGAGTGATCGACCCCGCAGAGATGATATCCGTGAAGAGTAAAACCAGACTCTGAATTTCCATCTGGGCTAAATCTAATTCTAAAAGATGAAACTTAAACTTAGTGCTTAGTAAAGAAACACGATTTTCAAATATGATTTTATAAAGAAGATATATAAAAAACTTCAAATAAAGTAAAATAGTGTGGTGATTATATTTGTTTTCCAACCTCTTACTATGAAACAAAGTTCCAACCCAATTATGGGTACCAGTCAGAATGCAAGGCCAGAGCCAGACACTGGGAGGCCAAAGTCAACACTGGAGAAAGTCGAATGACAGATTAACAGTCAAGTTCAGGTTTAACAGCCTGAGGAAGTGAACAGGTGGGATTTGTAACCAAACCTTTTGGCTACTCTATTAGTTCTTATATCTATCTCTTTTTAATTTAATTTAATTTAATTTTATTTTATTTTATTTTATTTTATTTTATTTTATTTTATTTTATTTTATTTTATTTTATTTTATTTTATTTTATTTTTATTTTGGTTTTTCGAGACAGGGTTTCTCTGTGTAGCCCTGGCCGTCCTGGAACTCACTCTGTAGACCAAGCTGGCCTCGAACTCAGAAATCCGCCTGCCTCTGCCTCCCAAGTGCTGGGATTACAGGTGTGCGCCACCACTGCCCGGCTCTTATATCTATCTCTTAATTAACCCTACTGATACTATGGAACTCAATGATCCAAGAATACCTAAAGCATTTGCCCATAGTGGCCTGCAAGAAGTCATTAGTGTGGCTTGGGACAGAGACATGAAACTGAGGTACAACCTTGGCAGGCTTTATCCCAAGAGAAGCAGGTTCCAGGAGGAGTGACTTTCTGTCTCAGTCTATCCATGAAAGCCTCAATCCTGAAGTCTCAGCAGCTCTTGGGTCAGAGGGGCTACACTATCTTAGATTCTTGACTCTAAGCAATAGAAACTGTATCCAAGTACCTCAATCAGGAAGACGAAATGGAGTTTCCTGAACAAGTGAGTTGTGACTCAGAAGTTGAAAGATAACTGAAAGTATCAGTGGAGATGGATAACAAGGAAGTCCCAAAGATAAAAGTCATAGGAGGCCATTAAAATCCCATCTGGACGTTCTTCCCAGGATAAATTAAGCCCTAATCAAAAGGTTCGATGCCCCTAAAAGACATGGTCTACCTCAGAGCACTCTGATGTTAGAGGGAAGTCAACGGACTGCTTATTAACAAGGATGCAAAACTAACAAACAAACAAAACCCAAACAAACAAAAAGCAGTGAGCCTCTGGTCCTCCTTTTGTGGCTCTGTCCATGATGTGTAGGCTCCTAGGTAACATATCTACCCATGGGTCTCATATGTTCCAGAAGTGTCAGCCAACACATTTGTAGATGGCGATGTCATCAAAGATATGAAAGATATCAGAGACTGAACACCCATAGGTCCTAGATCACTGGGAAGCCATGTGTCATGACTGTCTTGACAAAGACCTGTATCGTTGTCAGCTCTGACTTCGGCCATGTGGATTGCTTCTAAGTTTTCTCCAGCCTGATGCTTCTCCACTTAGGTCTATGCTTCTGTCTTCTTCAGGTTGCCTACCCCAGATTTCTTCTGCTGACATACTCTGTGTAGAGAAGATGCCTTACTTCTCACCTTTATTATCACTTATTTCCTACTTGACCCAAGGACTGTCGGTTACAACCCTGATAAGGTGAGCTTCTCTGGACTAGTACCCCAGCTTACACTGAGAGTAAGAACCACGAGAAAGTGAGAGCAGGGCTAAACACTAGAGGATCATGGGTAAAGAGCCAAAGTTCCAACCCAATGATGGGTACAGTCAGAATGCAAGGCCAGAGCCAGACACTGGGAGGCCAAGTATCACTGGAGAAAGTGGAATGACAGATTAACAGTGTGAAGTTCAGGTTACAGCCTGAGGAAGTGAGTGAACAGGTGGGATTTGGAACCAAACCTTTTGGCTACTCTATTAGTTCTTAGATCTATCACCATTCTCCTCCCCAACCCCTTCCAATGGCCCCTAAACATTAGGTAGGTAAGGAAGAAGGTCAGAGGGGAAAGAGTGCATTAGATGTCTTTAAACTACTTACTTCGTGCTGATTAGGGGCATTAAGTTCTTTGGGGCAAGTTTAATCTTCATCATCAGGGTACCTCTAAGAAACAGCTAGCAATCCAGCAAACAGCAAAAGCAGCAGTAGGGGCAGTGGCCCACAGCCTCTGGGCCTCTGGCACTTTTATAACCTCTCAAGAGTACCCAGAATTCCAAGTGTAAGTTATCTTCAGCTGGCAGCATCACAGCTCTGCACAAACAGGAGAAAACTCATAGTCAGCTGCGGTGGACATTCTGAAGCAGCTCCGTATCCCACACCTGGGACTGAAACAAAAATAAATTCACATAACATAAATGGATTTTTAAAGAAACAAAAATTCTCACTACAGGGTTAGTCTAACAGACCTTCCTCTCCCAAGGGGCCAAGGCTTTGGCTTTTTCACAGCCCAGAGACCTAATACCTGTCATGCAGTACCAACATAGGTTGTCTAAAGCCACAGGACAGTTCTCTCAACTACCCTTCTAGATTCTCTTGCTTTATGTCATAAGTCTTGGTTCCTACTCCATTCTAGGCAAAGTGACCCATGTGCATGTGTGTGTGTGTGTGTGTGTGTGTGTGTGCATGTGTGTGTTCATCAGGGTCCATTGGCATCATTGTTTTCTTTCTTTCTCTCTAGGAACAACACTGGGTTAAACAACTTCCTTCTCTATCATTTGAGACTAGTGACCTGATTCAAGACAGACTCCTGAGAGGCCGAGAAGCCCAGCCCTCATGCCACACGGCCCTGTAGAACCACAGCATGGAGTCAGAAGCTGCCAGCAAGATGTCAAAGGAGTAGACATAGATCATCTTGGAAATATTTTCACTGCTGCTGAAATGGATGGGAAAGCCACAGATGTTTGCTGAATGAATGAATGAATGAATGAATGAGATGCTTTGAAACAAAACCATCGGCAACCATGCATAGAGTATGGCAAGGGAGGTAATGGGTAGGGCTGACGCGGGACTGTCATCAACAAATATGAAGAAATTCTGTCCTAGAATCAGCACAAGTAGAAGGGTTGGGGACAAGCTGCAGAGACTTCCAGGGTGGGATGATCACTGGTTGTGGAAAAGAAGAAGAAAGGTCACGGCCAGAGGGGGAAATGGAGAAATCAACAGCAAGGAGTAACACCAGGAAAGATGAGCGCAGAAAAGAGTGCGCGTCTGAATGTGCTCACAGGGTGAGAGGCAGTAGAGGGGCGTGAATGCCTACAGCTCCAGCGATCTGGGATAGGGACCCACAATGCTGAGTCAGGGACAGATGCCATCTGCAGATGTTACGTTCAACCAGAGAACATGGGGGAAAGAGAGCAAGGAGCTACAAAGACCGCTCCATCGGAGCCTTGCTGCCCTACGGCTACTGTCCTTTCTGGTCCCGTTATGTATCTGTAAGCATGTCTGAACTTCAGCTTCCCCTCCAACCCACTGAGAACAGTTTGATTTGAGACCCCGTCTAAGAGACTAGAATTGAGGGTACAGAGAAGCAAAAAAAGAGGGAAACCCCATGGTAGTTGGGGGGGGGAGTTAGACAAGTGGACCCTGTTCTTCATTCAAGAGGAATGCACACGTGTCTTTCAAAATTGGCTTCCCTGGGGGTGGGGGGTGTCAAACAGTCAAGGAACGACTGTCCAGCTTCCGTACCTGTACACTTCTAGAATCCCTGTATGTGTTTGTGAAGTAGGGACCTTCTGTTTCCACAGCATCAGAGCGGCCCCAAGGTGAACAGGAGGGATCGCTATGGGTTCTCATTGAAGGTCAGAGATGATGGCAGAGTGAGTGGAGCCTGCTCTCCTCGTGTCTACCTCATCACAGCCTTGACTAATGAGGGGAAGCCAAGAAAATGCAAAGGGGTGGGGGTGGGGTGGGGATGGGGGTGAAGGTGGGGGTGGGGTGAAGATGGGGGTGGGGACTGGTCCTTCCATGCACTCTTGTCCTTTATCTCACTTAGCTCTGTTTTTGTGGCTGCTTCAAGGCAGCAGCTCAGCTGATCTCTTTAAAACACACATTGCATCATGGGAGTTAGTGGAAGAAGGCAAGGTCCCCACTGATGGAGTCTGAGCATCACCTCCCTCCCTTTGCTGGGTCATGATTGTGGTTCCCTGTGACTGACATCATCCTTTGGGCCATAATGTAGAGCTGATCTGTGTCCATCCTAGTTGGCCTCGTTGACTGTTTACATCTCCTAACAGAGGGTTGGGGAGGGTGATGAGACCCTCACCGGAGTGTCCAGCAACTTTCTACCATCCACTGTGTGTAGCATTGCTCTGTCTGCCTGTGGCCTCAGGGAGGGACTATAGTACACAGCAGGCTCTATACTGCTATAGGAGAGCCATCATCCTGGTTGGGTAAAGACTCTCTGATATGGTCCCTTTTTGTGGGAGGGGAACACCCACACTTCAGTAAGTGACCTCTCACCCATGCTCTATAAAGAAGCACAAAACCTATATTGTTTCCCCAGGGAACTGTATCCTGAAAATTGCAGCATCTTTTCCCCCTAGGAAAAGCCAGATCCCTGAAGATAAGAGCCCTCTCTTGTCTGCATGACAGCACGGTAAGCCTAAACTGCAAATGCTATGCTCAGCGCTCTGAATCAGCAACCATAGTGTCCCTAGAGGAAGATGCATCCCGGGCTGTCAGGGCCTGAGCTCCTGGAGAGCCTTCCATCATCAAAACCAGAAGCACAAATTTTAAACTGTGAATTGCTAGAAGCCACAGTGTACAATTATGACTCTAGTTCAATGGCATATTGCCCAACTGTGGCTTCTTACTAGTGGGGTCCTATGTGCCAACATTGGGTGGGGTTCATTGGAAGCCTGGGTGGAGGGAACACTTCCAGCTAACCAGAAGGTTGGAGCCTTTAAGAGGCCATCCTCTCATTAGCACAGATGCTATCTGGTGGCATGATATGGAGAGAGACCAAGAAGGTCCTTAACATAGGTCATTTGGGCTGAAGCAGAGGTTTGTGAAAGGGAATTTGACCATGCAGGCATTCAATAATCTTCAGAGTAATTGAGGTGTCCAGAAACCTGTGAATATGTAAGGACATCTTAATAAAGATAAGCTCCAAGGGTCAAATTGAGACAATGCCAGCATTTACTAAAGACAGGAGCTAGTCCCCTGCTGGGTGAGTAGCTGACAAATGCTGTGTTCACATGCTTCTGTTCCTTTTCGGGACAGAAGTTTTCAGTTACACAAGATCCTATTTGTTGGCTGTCGGTCTTATTTTCCATGCTCCTGGAGTATTCAGAGAGCCCTTACGTGTGCCAGTGAGTTGAAGTGTACTCTCTACCTTTACCTAACTACCATCAGGTACCTTGGGAGACTCGGTAAAAGCAGAAATAAAACATCCTCATGCAAGCATACACTGTCCTATGATAGAACAGGTGATATCAATAGAAACTTTCAGACAGCTTAGCAAGAAGTTCTCCGGAGACCACGTCACTCCCAGGTCGATGGGCAAACAGGGTCAGGAGTATGGAGAAAATGTTCTATATTCTCAGTAAGAGAACTAGTTGTGCCACACAGGCACACCCAGCTCTAAAGACAGATACCTAGAAAACGAATCACAACTTTCTATAATGTAAGAAGCCAAGGGGAAACTGCAAGTATTTCTCCTAAGAAAAGGAGCTTAATGGTGCTTCTACTACACGCGGAGTCTTCTCAATCCCATTGCTCCAGACAGGCAGGGTGCATCCTCATGGGGGACGTTGATAGGCTGAAAGCAGTGGCTACGGAATCACGTCAGTGGACAACTTTGGTATTGAAGAGCAAGCGCTTAGTTTGCTGCAGGAATGGACGGCGTGAGTATGGCCAAGGCAAGGCCTCCAGTTTTGTGCCCAGCATCCTTGTCCATCTCCACAGGGCCTGGGCAGGCCAGGCTTACTCATAGTAGCCGAGAGCCTTGGCAGAACACCCTGTGATCCCACCAGAACACGAGCGTGGGAGGCTGACGAGGAGCTGTTAACAGGCATTTCCCCAGTCAGAGAGTGGTTTCTTGCCACTTCCCAGCTTCTGGAGAGGTCTAAGGCTAGCTGTTCCACTCTATCCCCAACCCCCTCTGTGGGGGCTGGGGGAGGGGTCATAGTGGCAGCCTCTAAAGTGACTCGTTCGCTTCAAGAAATCAGGTCCTCTGAGATGCTGTGACTCTTCACTCCTTTGCTTTGAGGTACTCTGCTGAGACAAGAGCTAGAGTTGGCAGTGTCTTTGCCAATCTCTCACTTCTGTTGTCTGTGTAATTATAAGGGGATTAAACAAGAAGCCTGAACCTTAGGTGGATCAGGCTGAACTTGCCAGTGGGGACACTTTTACAAGAGTTGGAATTTAATGTTCTAGCTTTCACAGCTGGGATGGCTTTACTAGTTGGCTTTGTCCATCGGCTGGACTTGGATTTAATGGTGACCTACATCCAAGGAGGTCAGAAGGTCAGGACTTCTGTAGCATGGCAGAGAACAGAATACAAATGCTTACAAGGAGGCACATATAGAAGTGGGTTTCATTGGGTAGAACCCACCCATTCCCATTGTCACCAACTCCTCAGACATGGCCAAACGGCACTCTGTAAGGATCTGTCATCAAATTACTTTGAAATTTCTGCCACCGTCTCCTCCGGTAGTGCAGTCAACAGAAGAGACTTGGCGCCAATGTATTCTCCCTACCCTATCTAATAAGAATAAAGAACTCCGGGGAGACTGAGGGCAGATATCAGCAAGAGCCTTCGAGATAAAGGGAAGACTGTACATTGAAGTATGTGTCTGTAATCCCAGCACTTAGGAGGTTAAAGCAGGAGAATCCCAGGCTTGAGCCCAGCCTAGGCTCCACAGAAAACTCCAAACCAGCCCAGCCCATCAACATCCATTCTCTGATAAGGTCCAACAGCAGGTCACACACTTCACAAAAGGAGAGTTAGTTATCATGGCTAACAGAGGGCTCTCTTCCAGTACCCCAAGGCCAGGACATTTCTCCTAGAACAGCCACAGGCTCCATCAGCCACTGTCACTGCAACACAGTCAACTCTGTCAGACTCCATAGCAGCTCACGGTGCGTGCAGCCTGGATCTGCTGGAAAGACTTCCTCTGTTCTGGATCACGTTCAGACCAGCTGCTCTCCGGGTCACCCAGGGAAGGGCAGTAACACCCAAATGAGGAATGTGTTGCTTCCAAAGGGCCAACTAGGTGCCCTTTCTCTCCTTGTTAGCTGCAGAAAGGTCCATATGCAACAGTTCATCTTTCACCTTAGAGGTTTTGGCGAATCTGAAACTACTGGAACCCTTGAATCTCCCCCACATCCCCCAAAGAATGCTCTTAAGCTGGTACCATATTCACTTCCCAATCCTGACTCAGAAAGCTTGCCATCAAGGAGAGAGAGATTGGGGCTTCTCCCTCAGACAATTGGCACAATGTCATTGACCCAACGAACGGACCAGGGTGATATCATGTGAAAGGAAAAGTCAAAATTACCAAAGACTGAATTATGACGCTGAGCTGGGGGTTAATGTGCGTCTGAGGTAAGACTGTGGATGCACACTGCTGATCTTGCCATTTGATCAACACTAAAATGCCAAAGCCTCTGCTGAGTGAGCCTATGTGAATAAGTTAGGCCTGCTTCAGCTTTAGGATAAGAGCGCTAAGCAGGTGAGGATTCTTGATGCAAACCAAGCCTGATGACCTGAGTTTGATACTCAGGACTAACATGATAGAAGAAAACTGAATCCTGCAAGCTGTTCTCTGACTTACGCAGGCCCACCGTGACACACAGGAGGTCCCCTCTCCACAGTAGACACGTAAATGTAAAACATAATGTAATTAATTATTATGATTGAAATGCTGAAAGTCAACATTAAGGATCTGTAGAACGGCCTCTGGATTCCGGGAGAGGAGAGCGAAGCTGAGTTGGTAAGGCACCGGACTCACAGCATAAAGCAGTTCTGTATGATACACGGTCATTTTCACAGTGGTGTGCATTTGTTGAAGAAGAAGAAGGAGGAGGAGGAGGAGGAGGAGGAGGAGGAGGAGGAGGAGGAGGAGGAGGAAGAAGAAGAAGAAGAAGAAGAAGAAGAAGAAGAAGAAGAAGAAGAAGAAGAAGAAGAAGTCCACACACTTCCAGCACAAAATGTGAACCTTAAGCACACAGATCTTAAAAAAAAAAAGGTAAGTTTGGAATCAGGGGGATCCAGAGAGGGAAGCCAACTGGCAAAAGAGCTGGGTTCTATGAAGAGGGTGCAAATCCAGCAGGAAAAGGACTGGGCGGGATACTCTGCATGATAGTGACGTCTATAAGACTGAGCAAATGACATCACACATGGGCCCATGCTCTCTACAATGCTGTCTTCCCAGGAACACCAGCTACCCGTTGTAATACAGTGCCCCACAGCTGCTAGAACGGAGCAGGGATGTAATGGATGGACATTGGTAGGAAGATTCTTGATCTTGGAATGGGGACTCGAATCGGAGACTGAGCAGAGCGATCGGGAGGCAGCAGAGAGCGTCACGTGATAATCAGAGCGGGTTTCGGAATTCAGCATGAGGTCATTTCCCTTTAATGCAAATCCAATATTTACCTACAGAACATCTACTAATAGGGCTGCCAGCATTCACATGCTTCTGTTGGAGAGGAGGGCTGTCCCCAGTCTCAGCAAGGATGCCTGCCACTCCAGCGTTACTGGAGAGTGCCATGCTGTGGTGGAAGGGACTGGAGATCTGAGAACAATGGCTGACTCTGGTGCTAGAGATGAAATATACGAGAGAAAAAAAAAAGTCTTGAGGCATTTTGTAATGCCAGAAATAACAAAAGCTCCAAAGTAAGGCAGAACTCCACATTTACAGGGCCGTGTCAGAAAGAAAGAAAGAGAGAGAGAGAGAGAGAGAGAGAGAGAGAGAGAGAGAGGAAGGAAGGAAGGAAGGAAGGAAGGAAGGAAGGAAGGAAGGGAAATAAGAAAGAAAGAAAGAGAAAAAGAAACAGGGCCAAGTTCAAGGGCTGCGACTGGTTGGAACTGGAATGATTCAAGTAACAGAATGAATGGCATTAGATCATACGCCAAAGCATAAAGCAAAAAGCCATGATTCAAACTCATAGATGGAATTAATCAAAAGATAGGAGAAAGAGAGACATATTTTCCATGTAGAAAAATTCTAAGTAATTAATGTGGATGTTCCGTCCCAGAGGAGGGGACTCGCCTCTTTGCTCCCTAAGTGTGGGCTGCACAGGAGAGAAGACGGTCTCAGTGGTTGGATCTGGGGCTCAGCCAGCGAGTGGACTCAGCACCTCCTGCTGATGGCTTGTACACCTCATTCCGTTCTGGGGGAGCACTGTGATTCCCAGTTCTCGGGGATGGCGGGCTCACCAGAACAAAACTATCCAATTCCAGGAGTGTTGTATCTAAAAGAACAGAAAAGCATGCCCTAAAGCTTCTCTCTGGCTTCCTCAACACCAACCCCAGCCTCTCTATCACTCCTCAGATCAGTCAATGCAAAGCCATCTGCTTGCTGTGAGGAAGGGGTCTGTACCTTTAGTGATACCGGGGCAATGCAGATCAGCTTTCCTCAAGAAAGGGCCAGAGAAAAACCAGAGCAGACAGTGGCACCCGCAACATGGTGGCCTGAGATGGGTAGGGGCAGTGGTATAGGACTCCTCCAATATCACACAGACACACACACACACACAGACACACACAGAGAGAGAGACACACACACACACATACAGAGACACACACAGACACAAATCCCCTATTGTATACCTTAAGTAGTTCTCTCTCTCTCTCTCTCTCTCTCTCTCTCTCTCTCTCTCTCTCTCTCTCTCTCTCTCTCTCTGGACCACCAGTCACATATCCTACATACAAAGGTGACTTGGGATCTCCCTGCCAACAGAGATAAGAACTATCTTCAGTTTAGATAGAAACCATCAAAGATCTATGCAACGTCCCCCCTCCCAGCCTCACATGGGGGAAGGGTAATGTATATCATACTGACAAATTGTCGTGTGCAGTTTAAACTTATTGAGAAGTTCATCTGGAAGCAGGGTCAAGCCCACTGCCACTAGCAGGAATGTTTATGTCAAAGTGTCACACAAGGCACTTTGCCTGGAGATGGGTTACCCACCCCTAGCTCTGCAAGGGGTCAGAGAAAGACAGGACTAATAAAACAGGTCAGGGCTAAAGCCATCTGCCACCAGGCCTGAAGACCTATGACCCCACCCCAACCCCATCCCAGATCCCATGACAGAAGTAGAGAACCAAATTCCACAGGTTATTCTCTGACCTTTATAGATACCCATGGCACACACTAAATGAATGTTAAAAAAATGGAAACACGGGCCGGGCGGTGGTGGCACACGCCTGTAATCTCAGCACTCTGGGAGGCAGAGGCAGGCGGATTTCTGAGTTCGAGGCCAGCCTGGTCTACAGAGTGAATTCCAGGACAGCCAGGGCTACACAGAAAAATCCTGTCTCAAAAAAAAAAAAAAATGGAAACACGGAATTCTTTTTTTTTATTGGATATATTCTATATTTACAATTCATTTCCCTTTTTCTGGTTCCCCACCCCCAAAGGTCCCACATGTCCTTTTCCCTCCCCCTGCTCTCTCATCCACCCCCTCCCACCTTACTGTTCTTGTACTCTCCCACAATGATGTTTTGGTCCATTCTAGCACCAGTGTCCACTCCTTTCTTCTTGTGAGACATCACTTGATATGTGATTTATGTCTTTGGTGTTCCAAGCTTCTAGGCTAATATCCACTTATCAGTGACTGTATGCTATGGGTATTCTTTTGAGACTAGGTCACCTCACTTAGTATGACGTTCTCCAGCTCCATCCATTTCTCTAAGAATTTCATGAATTCATTGTTTCTAATGGCTGAATAGTACTCCATTGTGTATATATACCACATTTTTTTTATCCATTCCTCTGTTGAGGGACATCTGGGTTCTTTCCAGCTTCTGGCTATTATATATAAGGCTACTATGAACATAGTGGAGCATGTATCCTTATTGCATGCTGGTGAATCTTCTGGGTATATTCCCAGGAGTGGTATGGCTGGGTCCTCCGGAAGTATCACGTCCAGTTTTCTGAGGAACCGCCATACTGTTTTCCAGAGTGGTTGTACCAGCTTGCATTCCCACCAGCAGTGGAGGAGTGTTCCTCTTTCTCCACATCCTCACCAACACCTGATGTCTTGGGTTTTTAATCTTAGCCATTCTGACTGGTGTGAGGTGAAATCTCAGGGTTGTTTTAATTTGCATTTCCCTAATGACTAGTGATGTTGAACATTTTTTAAGGTGTTTCTCAGCCATCCGAATTTCTTCAGGTGAAAAGTCTCTGTTTAGCTCTGTATTCCATTTTTGGATAGGGTTATTTGGTTTTCTGGGGTCTAACCTCTTGAGTTCTTTGTATACATTTGAAATTAACCCTCTGTCGGATGTGGGGTTGGTGAAGATTTTTTCCCAATTTGTTGGTTGCCGATTTATCCTCTTGACAGTGTCTTTTGCCTTACAGAAACTTTGTAGTTTTATGAGGTCCCATTTGTCTATTCTTGCTCTTAGAGCATAAGCAATTGGTGTTCTGTTCAGGAATTTTTCCCCTGAGCCGATGTCTTCAAGGGTCTTCCCCAGTTTCTTTTCTTTTCTATTAGTTTTAGTGTGTCTGGTTTTATGTGGAGGTCCTTGATCCACTTGGAGTTGAGTTTAGTGCAAGGAGATAAGAGTGGATCAATTCTCATTCTTCTGCATGTTGACCTCCAGTTGAGCCAGCACCATCTGTTGAAAAGGCTATCTTGCCGGTTGTGGTGGCACACGCCGGTAGGATTTGCTGAAGGAGGCAGAGGCAGGAGGATCACGAGTTCGAGGCCAGCCTGGGCTACACATTTTAGAGCCCAAATATCCCTCAAAGGAGGAATGGATACAGAAAATGTGGTATATTTATACAATGGAATACTACTCAGCAATTAAAAATAATGAATTCATGCAATTTGTAGGTAAATGGTTAGACCTGGAAAATATCATCCTGAGTGAATTAACCCAATCACAAAAGAATGCACATGAAATGCAATCACTTATAAGTGGATATTAATGAGCCCAGAAGCCCTAAATACTCAAGACACAAATAGCAAGTCAAATGATTCCCAAGAAGAAGAAAGGAGAGGACCCTGGGCCTGTAAAGATTGCATCCAGTTTAGTAAAGAAACCGAGGGGGGAGGGGGAATTATTGGGGAACAGATGGGGGGGAGAGGAACTATGGGAACTATGGTGGGTGGGAACTGGGAAAGGGGAAAGCCTTTGGAATGTAAACATAGAATATAGAAAATAAAATTAAAAAAAAAAAAGAAAAGGCTATCTTTTTTCCACTGGATGTTTTCAGATCCTTTGTCGAAGATCAATTGGCCATAGATGTGTGGGTTCAATTCTGGGTCTTCAATCCTATTCCATTGATCCGCTTCCCTGTCACTGAACCAATACTATGCAGTTTTTAATACCACTGCTCTGTAATATTGCTTGAGGTCCGGGATATTGATTCCCCCAGAAGTTCTTTTGCTGTTGATGATAGTTTTAGCTATCCTGGGTTTTTTGTTATTCCAGATGAATTTGAGAATTGCTCTTTCTAACTCTATGAAGAACTGAGTTGGGATTTTGATGGGGATTGCATTGAATCTGTATATTGCTTTGGGCAAGATTGCCATTTTGACTATATTAGTCCTGCCAACCCACGAGCATGGAAGATTTTCCCATTTTCTGATGTCTTCTTCAATTTCCCTCTTCAGAGACCTGAAGTTTTTGTCATATAAATCTTTCACATGTTTGGTTAGCGTCACTCCAAAATACTTTATATCATTTGTGGCTATTGTGAAGGGTGTCATTTCCCTAATTTCTTTCTCGGCCTGCTTATCCTTCGCGTATAGGAAGGCTACTGATTTACTTGAGTTGATTTTATAGCCAGCCACTTTGCTGAAGTTGTTTATCAGTTGTAGGAGTTCTCTGGTGGAGGTTTTTGGGTCACTTAAGTATACTATCATATCATCTGCAAATAGTGATAGTTTGACTTCTTCCTTTCCGATTTGTATCCCTTTGACTTCCCTCTGTTGTCGAATTGCTCTAGCTAGTACCTCAAGTACTATATTGAAGAGATATGGTGAGAGGGGGCAGCCTTGTCTAGTCCCTGATTTTAGAGGGATTGCTTCAAGTTTTTCTCTGTTTACCTTGATGTTGGCTACTGGTCTGCTGTATATTGCTTTTACTATGTTTAGATATGGGCCTTGAATTCCTGTTCTTTCTAAGACCTTTAGCATGAAAGGATGCTGGATTTTGTCAAATGCTTTTTCAGCATCCAATGAGATGACCATGTGGTTTTTTTTCTTTGAGTTTGTTTATGTAGTGGATTACGTTGATGGATTTCCGTATATTGAACCATCCCTGCATCCCTGGGATGAAGCCAACTTGATCATGGTGAATGATTGTTTTGATGTGTTCTTGGATTCGGTTGGCAAGTATTTTGTTTAGTATTTTTGCATCGATATTCATAAGAGAAATTGGCCTGTAGTTCTCTTTCTTAGTTGGATCTTTGTGTGGTTTTGGTATCAGGGTAATTGTGGCTTCATAGAATGAGTTGGGTAGTGTTCCTTCTGTTTCTATTTTGTGGAATAATTTGAAGAGTATCAGTATCAGGACTTCTTTAAAGGTCTGATAGAATTCTGCACTAAAACAGTCTGGTCCTGTGCTCTTTTTGGTTGGAAGACTGTCTATGACCCCTTCTATTTCTTTGGGGGTTATGGGTCTGTTTAGATGATCTATTTGATCCTGGTTTAATTTTGGTATTTGGTAACTGTCTAGGAAATTGTCCATTTCCTCCAGATTCTCCAGTTGTGTTGAGTATAGGTTTTTGTAGTAGGATCTGATGATTTTTTGAATTTCCTCAGTTTCTGTTGTTATATCTCCCTTTTCATTTCTAATTTTGTTAATTTGAATACTGTCTCTGTGCCCTTTAGTAAGTCTGGCTAGGAGTTTATCTATCTTGTTGATCTTCTCAAAGAACCAGCTCCTGGTTTTGTTGATTCTTTGTATGGTTTTCTTTGTTTCAACTTGATTGATTTCAGCCCCGAGTTTGATGATTTCCTGTCTTCTACTCCTCCTGGGTGAAATTGCTTCTTTTTGTTCCAGAGCTTTCAAGTGCGCCATTAAGTTGCTAGTATATGCTCTCTCCTGTTTCTTTTTGGAGACACTCAGGGCTATGAGTTTTCCTCTAAGCACTGCTTTCATTGTGTCCCATAGATTTGGGTATGTTGTGCCTTCATTTTCATTAAATTCTAAGAATTCTTTGATTTCTTTCTTTATTTCTTCCTGGACTAAGGTATCATTGAGTAGAATATTGTTCAGCCTCCACGCATATGGGGATTTTCTGTTGTTTTTGTTGCTATTGAAGACCACTCTTACTCCATGGTGATCTGATAAGAGGCATGGGATTAGTTCGATCTTTTTATATTTGTTGAGATCTGTCTTGTGTCCAATTATATGGTCGATTTTGGAGAAGGTACCATGAGGGGCTGAGAAAAAGGTATAGTCTTTTGCTTTAGGGTGAAATGTTCTATATATATCTGTTAAATCCAATTGCTCCAAAGTTTCGATGAGTTTCTCCGTGTCTCTGTTTAGTTTCTGTTTTCCTGGTCGGTCCACTGTGGATAGTGGAGTATTGAGGTCCCCCACAATCATTGTGTTAGGTGCAATGTGTGCTTTGAGCTTTAGTAAGGTTTCTTTTACAAATGAGGGTGCCCTTACATTTGGAGCGTAGATGTTTAGAATTGTGAGTTCTTCTTGGTGGATTATTCTTTTGACTAGCAAGAAGTGACCTTCTGTGTCTCTTTTGATGACTTTGGGTTGAAAGTCAATTTTATCTGATATTAAAATGGCTACTCCAGCTTGCTTCCTGTGACCATTTGCTTGCAAAATTGTCTTCCATCCTTTTACTCTAAGGTAGTGTTTGTCTTTGACTCTGAGGTGTGTTTCCTGTATGCAGCAAAATGTAGGGTCCTGTTTCCGTATCCAGTCTGTTAGTCTATGTCTTTTTATTGGGGAGTTGAGTCCATTGATGTTAAGAGATATTAAGGAATAGAGATTATTACTTCCTGACATTTTTGATGTTATTTTTGTTTTTGAGTAGTTATCTTCCTTTGAGTTTGATGGAAGAAGTTTACTGTCTTGCTTTTTCTTGGGTGCCATTCCCTTCCTTGTATTAGAGTTTTCCTCCTATTATCCTTTGTAGAGCTGTGTTAGTGGAAAGATATTGTGTAAATTTGGTCCTGTCATGGAATATTTTGATTTCTCCATCTATGCTGATTGAGAGTTTTGCTGGGTATAGTAGTCTTGGCTGACATTTGTGTTCTCTTAGGGTCTGCATGAGGTCTGCCCAGGATCTTCTAGCTTTCATGGTTTCTGGAGAGAAGTCTGGTGTAATTCTGATAGGTCTTCCTTTATATGTTACTTGGCCCTTTTCTCTTACTGCCTTTAATATTCTTTCTTTGTTTAGTACATTTGGGGTTTTGATTATTATGTGACGGGAGGTGTTTCTGTTCTGGTCCAGTCTGTTTGGAGTTCTGTAGGCTTCTTGTATATTCATGGGCATCTCTCTCTTTAAGTTAGGGAAGTTTTCTTCCATAATTTTGTTGAAGATATTTGCTGGCCCTTTAAGTTGTAGATCTTCACTCTCATCTATCCCTATAATCCTTAGGTTTGGTCTTCTCATTGTGTCCTGGATTTCCTGGATGTTTTGGGTTACAAGCCTTTTGGATTTTGCGTTTTCTTTGACTGTGGAGTCAATGGTTACTATGTTATCTTCAGCATCTGAGATTCTTATTTCTATCTCTTGTATTCTGTTGTTTATGTTTGTATCTACGACCCCTGATTTCTTCCCAAGGTTTTCTATCTCCAAAGTTGCCTCCTTTTGTGATTTCTTAGTTGTTTCTACCTCTGTGTTCAGATCTTGGATGGTTTTGCTCAGTTCCATCATTTGTTTGTTTGTGTTTTCATGTAATTCTTTAATATATTTTTGTGCTCCCTCTTTCATAACTTCTGCCTGTTGTTTCAAGTTCTCCTGCATTTCTTTAACTGATTTTCTCATTTCCTCTTTATTGGCAGCTGTCTGATGGCCCATATTCTCCTGGAGTTCTTTAAGTGTTTTTTGTGTTTGGATTGTAAGAGCTTCTACCCTATTGATGTACCCCTGCATTTCTTTAAGAGATTTGTTTATGTCTTTTTTGTGTTCCTCTAGGAGCATCATGACCTGTGCTTTTATATCTAACTCTTGCTTTTCTGGTGTGCTGTGGTATCCCGGACTTGCTGTGGTTGGCGAATTGGGTTCAGATGGTGCCATATTGCCTTGATTTCTGTTAATAACATTCCTACGTTTGCCTTTTGCCATCTCTTTATCTCTGGCGTTAGTTGGTCTTATTGTAGATGGCAGCCCCGCTGAAAGCACAGCACGCCTGTCCCCAGGAGACAGTGACCTTGGCTGAGGTGCTGGTATCCGGCTCTGCTGATCCCTTCTGGCAGCGTTGTCTGTGCTGGACTATGCTAGCTCTGAGTCCAGGCCCCTGACTGCAGCTGCTAGAATTCTGAGCTGTGTCCCTAGGCGGCAAGGTGGCCCCTCACTGCTAGTCCGCTCAGAGAGCCGGCCCCGGCCGCGGTAGTCTGCACCCACAGCTGAGCTTTCTGTGCCCGGATCTCCTGCAGAGCTAAGCTAAGCTATATCTCTGGCCACGCACCTGACTCCAGCCGCTCGCAGTGCCCGGTTTGCCCGCTGTTTGCGCGCGGTGTCCTGAGGCAAGATGGCTGCCCCGCTGAAAGCACAGCGTGACCTTGGCTGAGCTGCTGGTACCCGGCTCTGCCGATCCCTTCTGGCAGCGTTGTCTGTGCTGGACTATGCTAGTTCTGAGTCCAAGCCCCTGACTCCAGCTGCTAGAATTCTGAGCTGTGTCCCAAGGTGGCAAGGTGGCCCCTCGCTGCTAGTCCGCTCAGAGAGCCGGCCCCGGCAGTGGTAGTCTGCACCCGCAGCTGAGCTTTCTGTGCCCGGATCTCCTGCAGAGCTAAGCTAAGCTATATCTCTGGCCACGCACCTGACTCCAGCCGCTCGCTGTGCCCGGTTTGCCCACTGTTTGCGCGTGGTGTCCTGAGGCAAGATGGCTGCCGGAAACACGGAATTCTTAAAAACAGCTAAAATATAAACCATTTTCTGTGAAGTAACTATAGCTTGCCCCAAGGTATGGGAACGGGATTCATAATCATCCATGGAGAAACAGCTCGATCAGGAGCTCCTGCGGACTACCTCCACCACCCTCTTGATCTCTCCTGTTGTTTGCAAGCCCTGGATTTGGGATTTGATGACGTCACCTTGGTCTGAGTTGTGTCAGTCATGCACTGCATGCTGTGAGTGCCGGTTTGATGACATCTTACTCTCTACCTGCCACTTATCACTTATCATTACTTATCCATTAACTTTTGCTTGCTGCAAAAGGGTTTTGTTGTTGTTGTTGTTGTTGTTGTTGTTGTTGGTTTTGTGTGTGTGTGTGTGTGTGTGTGTGTGTGTGTGTGTGTGTGTGTGCTTAAGAAAGTCACTCATTCAAAACTGAAAGCACAGCCAGCTAACCTAGGTCGGTCTTTGAGCCCCACAGAATGGGAGACTGCTCATCTTCCTCTCTGCTCTGCAGAGGAATGCCTTTGGGGATTGAAGGAGAGAGGCTACCGCACTGACAAACAGCCCTTCTAAACAACGTGACCGCCCACAAGAGCAATCCCACCATGGCGCCCATCGTTGAAGCTTACCTATTTGTTGAGTAATTATGGAAATGGAAAGAGTTATCGCACTTTATTCTGCGCTAAAGTCTCATTTTGCATCCCCAAAGCTTGTTGTTTTGTTGGTGTTGTTGTTTGTTGTTGTTTTATTTTTGGTAGACTGGGTTCCCAAGATCATTGCTTTCGCGGACCGTGAACTTATAGTGGATGCAAGAAAGCACTCTCTCCCAGCAAGGTAACTCCTCTCCTGATCCTAACTACCTGCCCGGCTTGGCTGCATCTCCATCTTGCCCCCACCAGCCCCTCCTGTCCATCCATCCATTCCTATTCTCTGCTAAGTGGCCATTTGTTATAATGTGCATAACAGCCATGCTAGCTCCAACCTGGCCCCCACACTCTCCCCCTATTCTCTACATTTACCGTTCCTAAAATCTGTTCAAGCCCACGCCCTTGGGTATGTGCCCTGTATCTGAGCCCTCTTGACTGTGTCCATCCTGCCAACTGGACCTTGGGTGGAGAGTGACTGTTTCAGAGTCGCCTTCCAAGTAGGTGCTCAAAGCTGTAGCTGGATTGCTTCATCTGTGAAGTATTTTCCTCCACGGAAAAAGTGACCCTGGCAGTAACGAGAAGTCACACATGGTCCTATCAAAGGGTGGAGCTGTACGTGACTGACTGGTTTTAAAAAGGAAAAATGAAAGAACCTCGGGTGCAAGCAAAAGCTGTTCCCACTCAGAGTGGCTCTTTTCAAAGTTCGCGTGGAGCCAGATGTGATTCTCCGCATTGTCAACAAAAACAAATGTCCATTTAAGGGAACGTGAGTACACGTCTGAATTGAGCATGCGTGGTTGCAAGGGTCTAAAGAAGCCAGAGAGTTCAATACAACAGGAGAGCAAAGGCTGTTGAGCAATAAAACAGACATACATACTAGACTAGCTAAGTAAGCTCTGCCTACCCCATCCCTCCCTGCTACTGATGAACCTGAACCTCATCACTCAACCCAGAACAAGACTCCTCTGTGTTCCTCGTGTCCCCAAGGACTCTATCCTAGCCCCTGTCTCTCCTAGGTCTCTCCCATTAGAATGTGAGCTCCATGGAGGCCTAGTCCAGGGTCTTTTATATATGTCCTTTGAATGAATAAATGAATGACCGAATGACCGAATGAATGAATGAATGAATGAAAGAAATACCAAAAACACAAAGAAAAAACGAACTATTTCTACAACATTCATTTCTCCACGCATACATATTTGGCTACATTGTCTCTTATACTTTTGAGTCCTGAACTTTCCCCGACCAGGTCAGAAACCAGTAAGGGGAAGAGTGGAGATTAAAGGATGTGCTCTGGGGTCCACCACCCATCAGAGGCCCGACTCTCAGCGTGGCCACTGCTTTCTAGAGGGGTACTCTTAGCTGAGTCACCAGCTTCCCTACTTGTACCATGGGCACAGCTTTGGAAGGTCTTGGTTCCCAATCTGTGTGCCCTGTTTGTATTTCTATTCATCAGAGGCACAGGGAAAGCTCTCTGGAGCTTGTAGCTGCCATCTGATAAGCGGGTTGGGGGCAGTTCTGGGAATTGAGGCCTCTATCTGTGAGATCTGATGTCATTACCAGGTAGGCGATGTCAAGAGTGAGCAGAATTACAGGACCCCAGCCTGGGTCTGCTGGAGGCGACCATCTGCTGGTTGACTGAGAGGAAGCCCTCCCATCTGGGGAATACAGAGGTCTGTGATGACTGTGATGACTTTTTCTTGCAAGTGGTGCATGTGTGGTGTACCTACCTATGTATGTCTGTGGACTAGTGTGCAGGCATCTCTGTGGAGGCCTGGGGTTGACTGACATCTAGCACCTCTCTTGATTGCTCCCTCCATCCCCATTTTATTCAGTGAAGCAGAGCTAGTTGAACCTGGAGCTCACAGTTGAGACAATCCAACTAGCCAGCTTACCCTGGATCTAACTAGGCAGCTTATCTCTGCCTTTCGAGGTCTTGGATTGCAAGAGGGTTTCTAAACCTCTAGGCATTTATGTGGATCCTAGAGATTTGAACTCTGGTCCTTGTCCTTGTGTGTCAAGCACTTTATCCACTGAGTCATCCCCTAAGCCTCCTCTATGTTTTTCTTTTTAAAAGTCAGGATGACTTTGCATCTTTGATCCTCTCGCCTCCACCTCCGGAAGAGCTGGCATCACAGGCTTGCCCTTCTGGGCCACGGGCTTATACATCAATGCACTGCAGGGGACTGAACCCTGGGATTTGTACATGCTGTGGTGTGAGAGTGGAAGAAACATACTTTGTTAAAGGTGGTAAGGACTTGGTGACAGTGTGCCTGACAAGCTTGCTACATATTCAGTACCCACAAATGCCAGTTACAGCCATTATTACCCCTGTCTCCACCACATCCACCATGGATTCTGTCATGCATACAAGTCTCCACTGAAACAGGGCGCATACTAACTGGGATCGGTGGCATATTTTAATAATAGCAAGTGTGGGAGGTAGAGGCAAGAGGAGAAATGCAAGGACAGACTTGGCTACATAGCACAGTTGAGACAAGCTTAGGCTTTGAGAGACTTTGTCTTAGTAACAACAACAACAATAATAATCATAATTCTTAAGACAACAATATTAATAATAAAGAACAAAGGAAAACTTAAGCAGAAGAATTACAGGTAATAATAAAACTCTCTTGGTTTCCTTCAAATTATCATCTGGGTGTGACCAGACCATCACATTCAAGAACTTATACCAGCTGTGGAAGCCTGCATAAGACCTGCGCAAGATCAAGCCAGTCACCATGCTGAAATGAAGAAGAGGGCACTAAAGGCCCCGCCCATGACTGAGGAACTATTGGGAATCAACAGGTGCAGAGGGAGGGAGAATCAGCTTTCTTTAAGGATTAAGGATGTGGTCCCCAGTAGCATTACCATGCTTCAGTGGGTCACCCTATTACCAAGAAGTATATTGGCAGCACACACTAGACTAAGTAAATTGTTGGGAAAAATAGAACCTGAAGTTGGGGGTGTGTAGGGTAGACCTGGAAGGGGTTAAAAGAAGGAGTAGGGTGTGGTTATCAAAATATATTGTATACACTGTTGAAACTCTCAAAGAAAGTAATAAAATATCCTATGAAAACCCATGTGGGAATAGAAGGTGCTGGAACTCCCTAGGGTGTTCCTTCTAGGAAAGCATAAGCCTTAGACATGTCCACTGGGCATTTAGAGGTGAGCCAGTCCTAGAGATGCAACTCTGGATGGATGCTGGCTTGAAACACAACTGACCCAGTGGAGGCCCTCTGGGGCCTCCACTGTCTGAAGCAACCGTTAAACTGTGCCTTCAGGTTAGCCACCAAGGTCAAGTGCTTGGCCTCTCAGAGCCGAACGTACAAGAAACAATTTATCTGTTCCATTTAGTCTGTTTTTCTAATGACCCCCTTGCTTTTGCTTTTTGTTTGTTTCCAAGGTATCCGCTGTTACACAGTCATGACTTTTTATAAACGCATCAAGCCAGGTCTGACGTGGCCACCACTGAATAATGTATACATGTTACGTGTTTGCGCTGGAGTTGCCAAGTCATTTTTCACAGAAAGTTCCCTTAGAATCACTGAGACCAGAAGAGAGCTGTGGGTTCAAAGGCCCAAAGAACAGATGGTAGACATCCAAAACCTTCCAAAGAACTGCATACTTGGGCCCTTTCTGTGTGTGGAAAGTGACTCATTTATTAAATTATCCTGAAGTCCTAAAACAGTCCGAGCCCCACACCCACCACCAGCAGCTTCAGACAGGAGGGGAGCAATGGCCTCTGGTTCTTACAGGATGGTAGTGAGTCATTCTGGTACTTGGCTGTGGGGTCCATTTTTGTTAACTGTGCGGGACTGGCTTTTCCTTCCACACCCAAGTCTATTTATTGCCCCAGGAGCATGAGAAGGTATTGGAATAAAGACCTTCAATTCGGTCTGAATCTAAAAATCAAGTGGTTGATCTGTGTGCTTCTAAATGTCCAAAATGTACAGCAAGACTTCGTGTACTAAATCTAACTGCAAGTTGGGTGCATGCCAAAAACCATTTTCAGCTTGCTGAAAACCCGTGACTCTTCCTTGTAAGGGTAAATGTGGTGGCTTTTCAGGAAAGGAGTCCACACTGAGCTGGGAGATGGTTGGGAAGGTGAAGGGCTCACTGCACAGGCATGGGCACACGAGTTCAGATCCTGAGCACCCGCATCGTAAAGCCATGCAGGGTGGCACGTGTCTGTAATCCCACTACTGGGGGACAGAGACGGGTGGATCCCCAGAGGCTTTCTGGTCAACCTTTCTAGCCAAGATAGCAAGTACAAGATTTCAATGAGTGATCTGGTCTCAAAAACCAAAGTGAAGAAGTAATTAAAAAAAAATACATACTGACTGACACCAGTCTCCAGCTTCTACATGCACCCATACCAACAAGCATGTATGTATATATATGCAAAGTTCACTCCCTCACACACACATATATGCAAAGTTCACTCCCTCCCAGACAAACACATAGTCCAGCCCAGCCCCACAAAGCCCACATAGTTACAAAGTGCTAGGGAAGGTTCTGGCCTCTTCCCATCCCGAGTTTTAGTACAAGAGCCAATTCTAAGGGTTTAACCTTTGAAAAACCTTTAAAATTGGACATGTCGTTCATGGAACTTGGTGTCTTTGCTTTGTGCCATGTGTGCCCCCAGAGTAGAGGTATTGTAAGGGTAATAGCATGACTGATTTTCTTGCTGTTATGTCCCTAAGTATGTATAGCCTTCCATCTATGGTGGCTGGTCAAAGCTCAGCAGTAAATTGATAACTGAATTCAGGTGTTACTATATACCTCCAAAGGGATTTGGAGCTGTCCACTGAGTCTCATAATTGCTGCCTCCTTTAATGCTAAAGATGGTATTAAAAGGTTCCTTTATAAACCACAAAGCTGATATTTGAGGGACTGAGCAGCCACGCTATAGGGCATAACAAGGAGCCCGGGGCTCTGACATGGAGCCAGTAGCCAAAAGAGAAGACTTTTGGGAAATGGACCAAGCCACCCTCAATGTATTGGCAGAGTTCTCTAAAGGGACAGAACCAATATGTGCATGTGTATGTACATGTGTGTATGTGTGTGTGTGTGTGTGTGTGTGTGTGTGTGTGTGTGTGCGCGCGCGCGCGCGCACAAAGGAACTCACTAGATTGATTATTTATACAATAGGGACTAGCCCTGCAAGGCTGTCTGCACTCAGGAGAAGCTGAGAACACACACACACACACACACACACACACACACAACTTCAAGCACTACAGACTTTGCCTATGTCTTTGTAATGTTGACTAAATAAATATTATCTGGATTGCCTTTTTGTTTAAGAGATCTTTCTTTCTTAGGGAAACATATTTTGAGGTTTTGTTTCTGGAATTGAACTGGCCTTGTATCTTTCAACACTTAGACTAGGAAGAGCTCTGAAGGAGAAGAGGCCAGAAGACCCTCCCAGGAATCAAAGTCAGGCAGCTGGGCCTGGCCTGGCTGCCCTAGGGCAGGAATACCCTGGGCCGGTTCTGACCCTTGGGGTGGAGTTGGCCTGATACAGGATCTGAAATGACTTTCCAACACTACATCCTGAACAGCTGCAGGGGATTCTCTTACCATCATTCCACTGAGAAATTAAAAGGCTGTTTTCTTTTGAAGTCTTGATGGATTTTTCTTTCTTTTCAGATTACAGTTCGAGGTCATTAAATGAAACACAGGGACCTACAGGCACGCACGCATTCTAGCTGGAAGCCTTCTCCTCTCCCCGACCCCATCTTAGGCAGTTCTGAACCCAGCTGGTTTACAGCTTGGTCAAGCTCATGCTGGGAACATTGCCTGTCCCAAAAGACAGTTATTTTATCCACGGGGCTGATCACTTGTGGGGAAAAGAAAGCACCCTGGATAAAAGTCAATGAAGCTATTTTACAAATAAGAGCAGAACACAAGATGTATGGAAATCAAATGCATAAGAGGGTCAGGAAAGAAGAAAACATTTCTAAGTTCAGTAATGCAAGCAGTGTGATTCTTAACAACTTCTAAAATGTGTTTTTCTCCTTGTAAAATTGAGGACCTGTATCAGTTACACTGCAAGCAGGAGGCAAAGCCACACAGTAATTTAAACAGGATCAGCTGGGTGTAAAAATGATTCCATGATGGGGGAAAGGCTAGCAGAGCAGGGGGCTGGGTGCTAATAGGTAAAAGCTGACAAAGTTGGGAACCAAAGGTGTAAGGAATGGCCATTCATTCTTCTTGGAGCTGAGACAAACAATGCTCAGAGAGACTTGCTCCCCACCAGGGCTGAGAAGATTCTGCCTGCTGGAGAAGACACTGCTATAGAGAGGATATCTTGTGTCTGTATGGATGGGGCACTTGTCAACAATAAATCTGATGGCCTAGAGCTAAGGCAGGAAATAGGAAGTGGGCCATCCAGGAGGCAGAAAGGATTCTGGGATAGTGCTAGGCAGGAGATTTGCCCAGGAAGATGTGACTAATACAGATGGTGTTTGAGCACACGTGGCAGAATATAGATTAAAATAAATGGGTTATTTTAAGTTATGAGCTCGTCAAAGAAGAGCCTAGCTATATGGCCAAAGTATTTTTCAATATATTTTGAGTCTGAGTCTTATTTCTGGGAGCATGGGGCAGGGAAGAAGAACCACCCCCATTCAACACACTGCTCTATCTCACTGGGTGTCAAAGAATGGCCGTGGCACAGTACCTATGCAGCTCACTAGATATCAGTCTCTGAAACTTGCTGAACTCTATCCTTTGGGGCTTCAGGAAGAGCTATTCATGAAAAGGCATCTTGATAAAGAGACTGCCACAAAGCCATCCACCTGAAGACACCGTGGGCATGTGAGACAGCCTCGCATCACAGAGCCTAACACTGGCACAGCATTCCACTCTGGAGAAAATGCCAATGCCGTAGAAGTGCCAAGGAGGTGCCAAACTGCGGGAGCTTGGCAGGATACCCCACAGCAAAGAAGGGAACACTTCTTCCATCACGACTTTCTGGACATTCCTACTGACAGACATTGTTCTAGTAGGCAAAGGGAGAATATTGAAAGAGCTCTTTATATCCCCGGGTCAGGCAATGAAGGGTAAAAGTGGAGCTGAGAAACAGCAAGTTGGTAACAGACCCCGAAGGCATCTTATCTCTACATCTGAAGGCTGTGCATGTAATCCCACATCTCATTCTCCTTCCTCTGAGAGGTACCTGATGAGAAAGTCAGCAAGAGAGGAGCAGGAAAACAAATTGTATAAACCATGTTGCTAAGAATACCCATCTCTGCAGGAGTGCATCACAGAATGGCCATGATAGAAGAGCAAAGACCTAGGTCCCCCTCAAGCTTCTCGGAGACCAAACCTCATTTCATTCTGTTGGCTGATTGGTTTGTTGGCTGGTCTTCTGCTTGGTTTGTGGTTGGTTGACTGGCTGGCTAGTTAATCAGTGGGTTGGCAGGCTAACTGGATGGGTGGGTGGATGGATGGATGGATGGATGGAAGGATGGATAGATGGATGGATTAGAGGCTGGATGAATGGGTGTTTAGTTATGTCTGGTTGGATGGCTGATACACTGGCTGGTTTGTTGGTTGTTTGGATGGCTATATGGCTGACTGACTGGCTGGATGTTTGATTGGGTGGCTGGCTGGCTAACTGTTTGACTGACTGGCTCATTGGTTGGTTGATTGGTTAGTTGATTAGTTGGCAGGCTAGCTGGATGGGTGGTTGGTTGGTTGTCTGGCTAAATAGCTGACTCACTGGTTGATTAGTTGGCTGGTTAACTGGTTGGCTGGCTAGTTTGTTGGTTGGTTGATTGTCTGGCTGAATCACTGGTTGATTGTTTGACTAGTTGGTTGGTTGGTCAGTTGGTTGGCTGGCTAGTTAGCTGACTAACTGGTTATCTGGGTAGACAGCTAGGCTTCCTACTAGTAATCTACTAATTCTGCCATTGAAAATATAGTTCACCCAAGTCTCCTGTAGAGAAATCTGCATGCTCAAATCTTCCAAAACAGCTTTATTTAAAAATCAAGTTCTTAAATGGTGACGAGAAAATGAAGTTGGGAGCAGGAGGTGGGGATGAAATGCATAGGGACCTTACAGGTCATCTTATGAAAGAACTTACGGCAGTGGGTTCAGTGTATTTGACATGGGAAAAGAGAAGCAGCCAACAGCTTGTTGGAAAACCATGGCTTGGGAGACTTGGGATTACAGCTGTTGCTGGAGATGGAAACTTAATGTGTTTGCCAAAACTCACTGACTAATGAGAACTTGGTCTTTAACACCCACCTCAGTCTGTCCTACAGGGATGAAATTCATCCTTTACACTGAAAGGTTAACTTAGTGACCATCTCCTTTCACCTCTGGGAAGGAACCTTTAAAGCTTTGACTGTCGAGAAACTCCCCTTTGCTCTCCCCTGGGTAAAATGTGCGTATGCATTGAGATCCAAAGAGAAAGGACAGTGGCAAAGGGTGGTCTGCAGAGGCCAAAGAACAGAGCGTGGCCACCAGTCTGCCTATATGTTGCCCTCTCGTCTTTAATGAGCAAATGATCCTACAGTGGTGAGAAGAGCTGAGCCTCTCAAGCCTCAAGGCCTCAGTAGCCACCTGCACATGCTCATTTTACTACTGTTGGTGACTGACCAACTTCTTGTAAAGGATATTATTGTGAAATAAAGGACTGACACACACTCTTCCAAAAGCACACAACCATTCCCTCTTATGTGACTAATTGATTGTAGTAGCTCCTACTAGGAAAAAAATGAAAAAGGCCCAGCATACTTGAATGAATAATGTGGTTGGTAAGAAATTTAAAATAAAACCTATTAGTGTATACTAGTGTCATGATATTGATTTAGAGTACTGTTCTCTAATAAATGAAAGAGAAAGGAGCTGACTCCTGGAATCAGGTCTGAAATATATAAGATGGCAGGTTGGACAGATGGCTCAGTGTGGTTAAGGGCACACACTGCTCCTACAGAGGACCGGACTTCAGTTCTCAGCATCCACATCAAGCAGCTCACAACTACCTGCACATTTCCAGCTCCAGGTATTCCAATGCCCTCCTCTGGATTCTGCAGGTAGTTACTCTCAGACATGTATAACCTCTGCCCCTTTGGACATGGGAGACATCTATAACCTCTGCTCCTCCCCACAAGTAAGGCATCTATACCCTCTGCCCCTCCCCCGCATGTGTGTTCACACAATTAAAAAATAAGTATTTCTCGAAAAAGAAAAAGAAATACACAAGATGAGCCTTGGGCATTTTATAGAGCCAGAAAGTAAGGAAGCACTCAAATATTTTTTTAATTTTTTTATTGGATATATTCTATATTTACATTTCATTTCCTTTTTTCTGGTTCCCCGCCCCCCAAAGGTCCCACAAGCCTTTTTCCCTCCCCCTGATCCCTCATCCACCCCTTCTCACTTCCCTGTTCTGGTATTCCCCTACACCGATGCTTTGATCCTTTCCAGCGCCAGTGTCCACTCCTTTCTTCTTGTTGGACAACATTTGGTATGTGAATTGTGTCTTTGGTGACCCAAGATTCTAGGCTAATATCCACTTATCAGTGAGTGCATACCATGGGTATTCTTTTGAGACTGGGTTACCTCACTTAGTATGACATTCTCCAGCTCCATCCATTTCTCTAAGAATTTCATGAATTCATTGTTTCTAATGGCTGAATAGTATTCCATTGTGTCTATATACCACATTTTTTTGTATCCATTCCTCCATTGAGGGACATCTGGGTTCTTTCCAGCTTCTGGCTATTATATATAAGGCTGCTATGAACATAGTGAAGCATGTATCCTTATTGCATGCTGGGAAATCTTCTGGGTATATTCCCAGGAGTGGTATGGCTGGGTCCTCCAGAAGTATCTTGTCCAGTTTTCTGAGGAACCGCCAGACTGATTTCCAAAGTGGTTGTACCAGCTTGCAGTCCCACCAGCAGTGGAGGAGTGTTCCTTTCTCCACATCCTTGCCAACACCTGATGTCTCCTGAGTTTTTAATCTTAGCCATTCTGACTGGTGTGAGGTGAAATCTCAGGGTTGTTTTGATTTGCATTTCTCTAATGACTAATGATGTTGAACATTTTTTAAGGTGTTTCTCAGCCTTCCAAATTTCTTCAGGTGAAAAGTCTTTGTTTAGCTCTGTACCCCATTTTTGGATAGGGTTATTTGGTTTTCTGGGGTCTAACTTCTTGAGTTCTTTGTATACATATTCTTTGTTCTTTGTATTAGCCCTCTGTCAGATGTGGGGTTAGTGAAGATCTTTTTCCAATTTGTTGGCTGTAAGGCACTCAAATATTTTTAAAGGGAAAATAAACAGCAGGGCTAGTGTTGGAGGAACCAACTGTAGAGGTTCCTTTTGCCAAAGCAGAGCGATTTGAACAAGAAGACAGAGCGAAATGAGGTTGTCACCAAAACATTAGCCCATTATGACATCAAAATAAATAGAGATGACTTGCCCTCACAGATTTCCAAATAAATTTGAGCACTTCACCCTCAAAGAAATGAAGGGTGATCCCACACTCTGGGTGTGGAGCTTAAATGTCCTCTTAGAAGCACCACGTGCTAGAGACAGAAAGAAGAGTTGCCATAGAGACACCTGATTAAACCCAAGCACCAGATAAGGACACAAGTAAAGAGCCTTTTCCAGGGAACATATTTCAAAACTTCAATTTTTCTAAATTACAATGCATCTGATAACAAACACTTTTTATTCAAAAATGGAAAAATACAAATGGAAAAACATAAGTATTATTTTCTCGGTTATTTATCTGAAATGAAATAACCTTTGGGTTGAAGTCTAGCACATTTGCTTTCTATTGTAGGAGTAAAGATACTTTGACTAAAAGCAACTTCTACAAGAAAGGGTTCACTTCTGCTTCCCAACTTATAATCTATCCTGAAGGGAAGTCAGAGCAGGGACTCAATGCAGGAACCTAGAGGCAGGAACTGAAGCAGAGATCTCGGAGGGGTGCTAATTACTGGCTTGCTCTGCCTGCTTTCTTACACTACACGGGTCCACCTTGTCCAGGTGAGGGACCACTCACAATAAGCTAGGACGACCCACATCAATCATTAGTCAAGCAACCCTTTACAGACTCGTCTACAGACCGATCTGATAGACTTTTTCTCAGGTAAGCTTCCCTCTTTCCAGATGACACCAACTTGCATCAGGTTGAAAAAAACAGCAGAGAGTCAAAATCATGACTTTCTATTACTAAAATGCTAGCAAGGGGTGTGTGCCCATATTTATTTTTTTATTTGATATATTCTTTATTTACATTTCAAATGATTTTCCCTTTCCTGGCTCCCTGCTCCCTGAAAGTACCATAAGCCCCTTTTCCCTCCCCCTGTTCCCCCATCCACCCCTTCCCACTTCCCTGTTCTGGTATTCCCCTACACTGATGGACTGAGCCTTTCCAGAACCAGGGGTCTTCCTTCTTCTTGGACATCATTTGATATGTGGATTGTGTCTTGGGTATTCCAAGATTCTAGGTTAATATCTATTTATCGGTGAGTGCATACCATGTGTGCCTGTATTTATTATTGCTGCTCAAAAATGTCAAATCCATTCTATAAGGATTCAACCACCCCAGAGTGGGTTGTTACTCAAGTGCTGGCAGACTTCCCACACTACAAAGTGATCCCTTGTGACTCTAGAGCAGCAGTTCTCAACCTGTCAGTCACAACCCCTTGGGGAGGGATGTCACATACCAGATACCCTGCATATCAAAAATCTACATTATGATCCATAGCAGTAGTAAAATGAGAGGTATGATGTATCAATGAAATACTTTGATAGTTGGGGTCATCACATTATGATGGTCACAGCATTAGGAAGGTTGAGAACCACTACTCTAGAGGGTACCCGAGATTGATGCTGAGTGAGATAATGGTTCGATCACATCCTGTACACACTGGAAAGCAAACAGCCCAGTGTTGGGTCATTTGAACCAGGTCTGATGTCTGAAGCCACTATCGGATTTCACCTCCCACTCCTACAGTTCCAGAGTTGACATTCAGTGAATCAAAGGAAAATAGACCAATTCACAATGTGTAAACTGAATCATTAAAATAAATCATGTAGCAAGTTGTCTCTGGAGAGGGGATTAAAGTCAAACATGAACTTCATTTTCACAGAATTTACTGAAGCACTGAGTCTTGCTTCCAATTTTGCTTCAGAGGATAGGGCTGTTTCCTTCTGAGATGTTAGCACGTGAATTTAAAAAAGTATTTTGGTATTGCTATAGCTAGTGGTCTTCCCACATGCCTTAGTTAGGTTTTCATTGCTGTGAAGAGACACCATGACCTGACAAATCTTCAAAGGACAACATTTAGTTGGGGCTGGCTTCCAAATTCAGAAGTTTAGTCCATTATTATCATGGTGGGAAACATGGCAGCATGCAGGCAGACATAGCGCTGGAGGAGAAGCTGAATTTTTTACATCTGGATCAGCAGGCAGCAGGAGGATAAGTGGCTTGAGCTCCTGAGACCTCAAAGCCCACCCTCTTGTGACATACTTCTGCCAACAAAGCCACACCCACTCCAACAAGGCCACACCTCCCAAGAGTGCCACTCCCTATGGACCAAGCAGTTAAACACATGGATCTTTGGGGGCCATTCCTATTCAGACCACCACACCAGAGCACATACAGTAGTGACCACACACCCACAATTGCATGGTCCCAGTGTGGTCACCAAGGGCTCAGACCAAGAGCATGTCAGATTTACTGACTCGTTTCACACCTGTGTTCTCTTTTTAGCATAAAAGATGTTATGGGAATGCTGCTGAGAATGGTCCAAGCCCTGTTCTAGCAAGCATGGGCACTTGGTTTGAGCATCTTGGGTTGTGTGGATTCACCCTGGCGAGCAACTAACACAACTATTAAAGGTACCCTACTGTGACCATACCGCTCATTCTGACACAACTACATTAAACTTGATGATGTTTCTCAGCTTTTAAAAACTATGTGCATTCTCAAACTACGGGATATCTTACACAACAGATTCCAAAGTTCTCAGAGATCCTCACCGACACCTGGGAAAGCACAACTCACAGACAACGCTGTTGGTATCCATGTTTTCTTTACTAATAAGTAAACCACTACAATTGAATAGGCTTTCCCCCAACTTTTCCCTAAATGTTCTTCATTCTGTTTGCAGAAAACCAAGTACACTTCCAGTATATGTGTGCAAACCACACAACTTCAGGGTACTGGAGAGATATGCTGATAAACTTGACCTTGAATCTGGGTAGCTGTTTTCACTTACAACATAAGAAGGGTTTTTTTTATGGTTGGTTGGTTGGTTGGTTGGTTGGTTGGTTGGTTGGTTGGTTTGCATATCAGTTGCTGGTATCTTAAAAGCTGTGTGTGTGTATGGTGTGTGTGTGTGTGTGTGTGTGTGTGTGTGTGGCTTAAGTGTGGAATGTCCTCCACAGGTTTGTGTACTTGAATGCTTGTTTCTGTAGCTGTTGGCATTGTTGGCTTGAGTGCTGGAGAACCCTAAGGAGGTAGAGGCTCAATAGAGGAAGTGGGTTATTGGGTGTGGACTGAGCATGGAGGTAGTGTGACTAGCCAGCCCCTGCTCCTGCCAGCATGCCTTGCCTCCATGATGGATTGTGTCTCTCTGGAACCCTGAGCCCAAATGACCCCTCCTCCCTGAAGTCGCTGTCAGTGACTTTTATCACAAGCAACAGAAAAGTAACTGAGACAGGCCCATTGGAGTAATATGTTTTTACAGTGTGTTAAATTCTCCACCAGGTTTTTCATCCCTCATAAATGTTTATTGTTTAGTAGAACAAACCACTATTGTTCCAGTTGGAGGTTTTCTGTATACAGTTCTCAAGGAGGAAATAAGCAGAGTCGTTTCACTTTCACACATCCATTGGTTTGGTTTTCATACATCTGCTCATTCTTCTTCTTCTTGGAAACCATCGTGTTCTTTTTTTTTTAAAAAATGTGTGTCTTTATAGGGCATTAAGGAGAGCTTGAGAAATATTTAATTCCTCTCTTTACTACAATAAACACAGTATGAATGATACTAGAGGTCGGCAGAGTGCCCACCAGTGGCTGAGCTTGGGCATGGCTGGGCAGCTACAGAATTTAGTCAGTTAAAAGAGAAAACACAAGGATTAGAGATGACCCTAGCTCAGTTGCAGAACATTGACCTCACAGACCTTGAGTTTGATCCCCAGTATGGCAACAATAACAAAAACAAACAAGAAACTGCAGAGCCAGGCTTTTAAACCTAATTAATTTCTCAATGAAGCAAAAGCTCCATTCCCATCTCACCCCCATCCACAGATGTGGCTGTATAAGGCCATTGTGGCCAACAGACTGTCCAATGCTTGAGAGGGTTGCCTAGAAGAATGACTCTAGAAGGTCACCAATTCTGAATAGGGATGGGAGGTGTCCCAGCACACCAGGTGAGTCATCCTGTGCCCTTCAACAGCTCTCTGATGAGACTCGCTCCAGCTGGCACAGCTACTGGTCCTGGCCCCTGACTCAGCACTGACGGATGAGCCACCAGCTCCCGTAGCTTCCACACAAAGCTGAGCTCGCCCATCCACTCCACCTATGTGTCTCTTGGGTCCAGCATCCTGGGTTTTTTTATGCCAAAGAGTACCAAGGCACCTTTGTGCCCTTCCACTGGCTGTTGTAGACCAGCAGATACACCCAATGGAAGGCGAGGATGCTTGCCAAAGCTACACAGCTTGTCAGAGGTGATGTTGGGTGTCAAGTCCACTCCAGAGCTGGTCCTGGGTCCTTACTCTCCCCTCAGCAAATTTCCTATGAATGGCATCACCTTGGATCCCAGAGCACAGCTTCCATAGCTGGAAGCTGACACCAGTTCTGGGCTTCTGAAATGTATTTGTTCCACCAGGGAAACAGAAAGGAGAGGAATAGAAAGCCAAAAATAGATGGGTAAAGCATGCTACCAGGGAAACATGGAAGTTCTAACTTCAAGCTAGACCTAAAATTATGGCTTTGTTTCTTTACTTTAAGATATATTATTTAACAGTGCATTAAAATAAAAGGATGGGTCTTTTCCCAAGAGTATAGCCGCAAAGGTCACTGAATGGGGGTTACTGGGATGGTCGAGAGGGAACCTGGAATAAATAACTGAAGTGATATGTAAATTTAAAAAACAAAAGGATAAATTTCTATGGAGTAATTGGTTGACTTTATTCTTTTTGAGGGAGTCAAAAATCTAAGCAACTGTCATAGTTTCCTTTCCTGTTGCTGTGATAAAATACCTAATAAACACGACTTAAAGGAAAAGATTTATTTCAGCTCACAATTCCAGGTTACAGTCCATAATGACAGGAACTCAACGGAGTTGGTCACATCACATCCATAATCAAGAAGAAAACAATGAATGCGCATTTGATTTTGCTCAGCTTGCTTTCTCTGTTCTTACACATTCCAGGATGCCCTGCCTAGGGAATAGAGCCACCCACAATAGGCAGGTCTTCTCACCACAAAGTAATCAAGATAATCTCCCATAGAAATGCTCACAGGCCAACCTAAACAATCCCTCATTGAAACTGCCTTCATGGGTGATTCTAGATTGTGCCAAGTTGACAATAAAAACTGATCATCACAGTAGCTCACACAAAATCACCATAAAAATTATCTATGGTTTGGCAGGCAGACAGAGCTGGGAATGAACATCCTTCCTGAAGGAAGAATGTCACCTAGAAGCTTCCCCCATGGGAAGAGTGACAGATGATAAGGATGTGCTTCAAGATAAGTGCTTTGATAAATTTGCTATGCTCCATATCAGAATGAAAGGACCAGAGGAAGAGCAGAGCCCTACTAAGTACTTTTATCAAGACAGCTGCTTGACATCAGTCATCAGAAAAGTGAGAAAGGACTCTCAGAAGGTTCTAACCAGAAGACTTCAGCAAAGCGCTCCATATTGCAAAGATACAGACAGGCCAACAGAACTGTAGAGAAAGGCAACTTGGGTTAAGTTTCTAATGGAGTGATTTGTCCCTTGTGTTCTTGCTTTGCCAAAGGGCTTCTAGAAAATTATTCTAAAAGATTGTCAGCCATGTGGACGAAGCTGTTCATCATCACATAATAAAGGGAAAAATTGAGAGAAATTAGTATGGTCATAAATCAGTGAACTCCCACAAGAGAGTCTTCACACAGCCTGCACAGCCATGCAACACAACAAATAAATGAGTGTAATAAAAATTAATGACTAAACAAGCCACTCAGGAGGCTCATGTGGGTATTCCAGTTGCCATAGTATGAACCGTGAAGCAGAAGGACATCTCTAGGCTGGAGAAAATATTTCTACCTAACTTTGGCTTAGGACAAAGTACACTTCCATGTCTATCCACATATGGGTATGTAGAAAACTCCAATTTCTCTGAAAGGTGAAGGACTGTATCTAATCTAAAGTCATAAAAAGATAGGTCTATGTCAAAGCTATATGACAAGAGCACACAGATTTTTGAGTATTGTAATATAATGTATTCAACTGTTTTCTCCTATTAAAATTGATTATCTGAAGCATTTATAAGCAGTTTATTTAGCTCATAGATATAAAGGTTCGGGGTACAGTACCTGATCAATATGGCTCCGGGGATGACCTTAGGACAGATGGCACCATATCAGTGTGGTTGTGTGGATACATAGCAAGTGTGGAACAGGGAGGATCAGGGCTTGCTTCTCCTATAACAACTTACTCAATAGAGAGCTAGTCAGGACCCCAGAAGAACCACTGTCATCTCACCTGAAAGCAGCATCTCATGATCTAAGGTTCAGGTCCCACCACTTCATAACAGTATCACCCTGGTGTCTTCCAAGACAAACTCTCAGGGACAAGTTTCATTAAAAACATCATAGGTGGTGTCTAGAGAACACTCAATGGTTAAGAGCGCCTGCTATTCTCACAGGAGACCTGGGTTCAGGTACCAGCACCCAAGTTGGGTGGCTCACACAGCCACCTGAGACTTCAGGTCCAGAGGATCCTCGAGCACTGGATTCATGTAATAAGCAGTCACATGCACACATTCGTATAAAATTTTAAATTAATTGGCTAATTGATTGAAAAATTCAAAAGCCATCACATACAATAGCCACTTCGTTTTTTCTCAAGAGTTATGCTACTGTGCTTTTATTTAAAAATACTAGACTAAAAGATAGTAGAAATCAACATTCTAATCATAAGAAGAAGAGAAAAAGGGCAGAGAAATGACTGTGCTGTGTTTTTATTTGAAAACAGAATGAAAAGTTAAGAGTATTGAGAGGAGCCCTTGGGCTGTGCCGGTTGAATCAGCTTCAATTCTCTTATATATCTTATTTTCTCATAGTGTCTCTCAAGAAAGATTTATTTACCTTAGAATAAAATTACTGCTAAAGACAGTTTTACCTCTAAGTCCCTCTGAAAACCGTAAGAAATATCTCGGAGGAAAGACAAGAGGACAGTTTTCCAATCGTGTGAAACAAGCTCTCGTGTTTTAAACATGTAGGGCTCCTCCTCCTTATCAAATAAATGTGACTGGAGTTTCCCGCCTGAGACTCTGGCTCTCCCTCCTCTGTACTCCGTGTTTTTATTTCATCTGTGATAAGGTGGTTAGCCACTTGCTTTGAGAAGCTCATTCAAGTACACGGGTGGTAAGAATTCATATAATTTACCTGTGAGTACAACAACGAAGCCAGGCTGGCGAGATGGCCCAGCAGGTAAGGGCTTTTATCGATGCAAACAGATGACCTGAGTTCCTGGAACATGAAGGAATAATAATAAATTTTTAGAAAAGAAACAAAGTCTTTTTATTTATTTATTTATTTATTTATTTATTTTTGAAAATGACAAAATTATCTAAAAGTCATTTTACTCTGGAACAAATAACACGAAGCAGTTGTTTCTGTCCCAAGTGACCTCATGGGGTTTCCATGGTGACTGGTCTATTTCTGTGGAAACAGTTTTGTGCATGGATCGCTGGCAGCCTGGGTTCAATGCCACTTCTATACTTGGTGCCCTGTTTGAATTGTCAGGAATGAATGATGGGGAGTTTGGATCAACGACGAGGTGCAGTCTGCCAAGGAAAACAGCTCAGAAGCCATCACGTTGGGCAAGGCATTTGCCTCCTGGAAGTTTCCAGACCTCATCTCTAATATATCAAGAACGACTCTAGAAATAGCTTCAGTTCTGACACGTTGGGTTCAGCTTTGGCCCAGTCATCCATTCTGATCTGTAGGAGCTTGGGCAGCCTCTTCATAGAGCTCAGCTGACCCTGAAGGGGACAGAAGGATAGCCTAAGCCCAAAGCCCTCCTCAGCTCCAGGCTCATCTCCTTCTTTCCAGGGGTCTACCACGGAGACCTGCTTCATCCTGAAATTGTCTTCTCTCTTGCTGTCTCTGTGGGACATCCTGTGGCCCTCCCCCCTTTGACGGTTGTAAGACAGTCTTGATAATCTCCTCTTTGCACTCCTGGAGAAACACGGACTCAACTCCGGATCCTTCCACACTGGGAAAGTTCAAATCCCAGCTTTGTGGATTACTGACCTTGGCATCTGGGGGAAGTCAGTTCTTTCTATTTATTTGGAATGTGGTGGAACCCCATTCCACAGAATTGCCACGGGGAACACAATTGCTCAGCCCACAGTCTACACACGGTTGACCCTGCATTAGGCAACAGGAAGGACGTGTTGGCCGTGCGCTGAATGCTCATGCGCAGACAGCCATTGTGTGTTCTCAGACCTTACCAAGACCCTTACCAAGGTTCTGTGACCTTCCAACATTCCCAATGATGGAACAGATAGCGTCCTATACTGCCTTGCTCAGGAACCTCTCTCTTCTCTTTATCTTGTCAATCAATCTAAACAATGGAGAGGACTTTATAACCACAGACCACCACCACCCCCATCAACCACTCCCAAATGCCTACGTAAATAAAATAGCCATCAACCAGGCGAATGCTGGCTCCTGGGATCAGCACCTGAGTTCAGATTCTTCGAGCTATAAAATTATTCACTCGGCTAATGAATAATCCCAACTATGTAAAAATAATCCAATTAGTGCATATACAAATGAAGCCACTAGGGAAATGCTGCCTGGCATTAGTTTGAAAGGATTAAATAAATGCCAGGATTTTTTTTTTCCCCTGCGAACATAGGCAGACAGCCTCCTAAGCGCCTTGTGATTTTTCCATTGCTCTGCCATTAGCAGAAGGCTGGCTACAAAACTCCGAGCAGAGGTTTGAATGTTTTTTCCATCCTGGGCCACTCCCTGCCAAGCGGGGAAAGGAATGAGCGTCCAGCCTCTGTTCCCGTGCCTGCTGGCAGAGTCCCTGGAGGCCGAGGTGTCCTGTCTAGGATGAACGGGGACAGCTGCTCGCCCTCTACTCTCGGAAGAAGCCTTGCTCTGCCTTCTCCTTGCTTCTGGAAAGAGGCGGGCTCATGCCTACGAGCCTGATCTGAGGCTGGGGCCTCAGGCTTCCCTGTCTCCCAGGAGCAGGCGCCAGCTGGCCCTGCTCTGCCAAGGCATCCTCCTCCCCAACCTGTCCTCACCGCGGGACCTACCTGAGACGTAGTTGCAACGACGGCTCTAGCTCTATGCGTACGGATGCTTCATCTCAGTGAAGGGGTTATTAGGGCTGTGGCTCTGCAGAATTTAAAGCAACGTATGCAGGCGCGAGCCTGCATTTCCCAGACGGCCATTTCTGCTACCTGTAGTACTAAGATGCAAGGGTGGCTGCCATCAGTGGCTGTCAGGGATGTCTGGGCTAGGTGCTGGGACTGTGTGTGTGTGTGTGTGTGTGTGTGTGTGTGTGTGTGTGTGTGTATGTGAAGGTGAAGGGGTGCAGTGTCTACACATGGTCTCCACTCATCCTCCCCTCCTCCACCTGTTCTCTAGCTGTACTATATTATTAGGTAAGCAGAACTTCCTGGGTACAATGTTAGGGCGCCTTAAAGCTTCCCATTAACAGAGAGTAAACAGAAGAAGGGACTAGGGCCTGATTTTGTTTGGGTCCCGGTGAAGAATAATCATAATGTGGTAGTCTAACCTTGGGCAAAGCATCTGGGTAGCTCTGGGGAAAATGGGATATCTTTGCCACTAAAACACATCTTACCAGCTTATATCAGGAGCAGCAGGCTAAGGTGCTAGCCAAGAGCCACCGGGTTATTCATTCCAGGCCAGACAGCCACTAGGTATCAGTCACTGAGATTCCAGGAACACCAGGAACACCACCTCCTTCCAGCCCCTCCCTGTCTCCTTGCAAACTTGGACACCTCAGGTACTTGTCGATGGCAGTGCAGTGTCTCCTGACATCCAAGCAGCTTCACAGCTGCTCCACGGGACCCGGCACATCCTCCACAAAGAGCCCGTCAGCTCTGCTTTATCTCAGAATTTTATGGCAAGCCAAACCAGCTGCGAGACTCTGGCTCTGTACCTCTCTCTCTCTCCTCTCTCTCTCTCTCTCTCTCTCTCTCTCTCTCTCTCTCTCTCTCTCTCTCTCTCCCAACTTCTAACTCCTGCGCTTGACTACTTCAGGGTAAACCAGAAAACCAGCAGGCGCCTAGGAAAGCTTCCTGGAGGAAGTGGTCCCTGGCCCTAAAGTTAGAGGGTGATGACATAAGACCACTTGCACAGGGACAGTTTGAAAAACCCCAGTGGTGGTGGTGGGGGGGCGGGTCAGATGAGCAGACATGGCAGGGACCAGGCAGACAGACACTGTGTGGATACTACCTCTGGGAACTGGCAGCTAGCAGGAAGGGTCGCGAGATGATAGCTTTGTTGTCTGGGCAGCAAATAGGAAGCAGTCACCATGCAGTGACCAGCAGCAGCCAGGCCTGGCCACGTGCTGACCCCACCCCACCGCTGGCCACTTGTCATCTGTTCTCCTAGGCTCCCTCCTAGGATAGATAGATAGATAGATAGATAGATAGATAGATAGATAGATAGATAGACAGACAGACAGACAGATAGATAAGACAGGAAAGGACAGTGACCTTGGACAAAATGGCTGGCAGTCGCTAACCTCGCCCCCATCTGGTCCCACCACTTCTGTTCTATTGGCTGGCAGTCGCTAACCCCACCTCCATCTGGTCCCACCACCTCTGTTCTGCATTTCCCCCCAACACTTTTACAAAGATAAACCATCTGCTAAATAAAAGTAAAGGGAGGAAAAGAAAGTTTTGGAGTGTGGTCATGAAACTGGGAGTGCTGGGCATGTCGTTCGGAGGATCCTCACAGCGGCCGGATTGTCCCGTCATTCTCCGTCTTCTCTCTGGGTCTCCTGACCATTGTCTGTCACACTTTATATCTCCACAGGGGATTTGGAATTACACCCAGCAGCCAGAACCCTGGTGCCCGAGTACTTATGATGTAAAGCCCTTAATAGCTGTCATCAGAGTTGAGACCTAGGCCATAAAGCCATCAATTCCACATTCCACCCACAGGGATGAACACTGTCCCTTCTAGTGGAGGCACTGGGCTCAAACTTACAGGTAGGGAATGATGTTTACTTAAAAGGCAGGGCTATGTACCAACAGGAGTTCCAAAATTATGGAGAAGAGCAACAAGAGTTAGTGATTAGTTCTCGTGAACTTGTATCAGAACACGGGAAGGTCCACAGAAGGCCATAGGCAAGACTGATATTTGAATACACACACTCGGAGGCCACCTTCAGTTCCCAACTGCTATATGAGCACAGAACCACTTAGCACAGTTGCTCCATACATTAGCTGCTGTCATTCCTGGCAGATCTAGAACATTCTTACTGTAGGCTGATAATGAATAAAACATTTTTGATATGAAGGGTTATAAGGGTCATATCAACAGAGACTCTGCATCATCTATTCAACCCCAACTGCTCAGGCCTGAAATCATGCACATACAACCAATGCTCAAATGGATTCAGGAAGTTGTATTCTCTCTCTCTCTCTCTCTCTCTCTCTCTCTCTCTCTCTCTCTCTGTGTGTGTGTGTGTGTGTGTGTGTGTGTGTGAGAGAGAGAGAGAGAGAGAGAGAGAGAGAGAGAGAAAAGAAGAAGAAGAAGAAGAAGAAGAAGAAGAAGAAGAAGAAGAAGAAGAAGAAGAAGAAAGATTATCACTTTTAGAGTAAGAGTGAATAGGTGGTATGATTTTCCAAACCCAAAATGTATTGGAGAAAATATATATACTACAGAAGTGGTGAAAATAGTAAGAGCATGGAGGAAAGAGAAGGAAAGAAATGATATAATATTTTAATTAAAAATAAAAAATTGAGGGGTGGGAAACAGAGCTCACTTTTCTCCACGTGGGCTACCTAAATTACAATCTTCATCTTGGCGTTCCTGCCTCGCTTTGTCCTGAAAGCTCTCACTTGCCTTCTGAGGTGATAATCTGGGTTTGTGGATAAGCCACAAATCACCTCCCTTAGACAGGGTCAGAATCACAGCCAGATTTGATTGGGTAGTTAGGGTCTGGGACATAACCACTGCAGTGGGGTTAACATCAAAAGGGGCTAAAAACAGCTCGACTGTGACATCGAGTTGAATCAGGAAGACTGTGCACTAGAAGTCTTAGCAGAGGTCGCCTGTATGTCCTTGTTTCCTTTAGAGCAGGAGACACCAGTGCATGTGGGCACTGATGGATGAAGTGGAAGAAAGATGCTGAGGATACGGAGAAAGAGATGCTTGGAAGTCCAGTCCTTTCGACAGAGGGAGACAGAGACAGATACTCTGAGTATGGGAACGGAGGATTCTCTAAAGCTGCTGGTGATGGTACCTCAAGCCCACATGAAAGGTGAGACCAGAAGGGGTGGAGGGGGTCTACAGGTAGTAGTGTTTAGCAAGACGGTGTGAGGGGACTGAGTCACGAGCAACACCGTAGGACGGTGGCTTTTCATGCATGACAGTTTTGGGGTCTGCGTGAGGGCAGCCATTCTGACCCGTACACTTCTGTTCTCACACACTCCGCCTCCAGCAGGCACCTCCTGGGACCTTGTTTGTGTGACTCGAGACACTGATGTGGCAGGCCCCTAGCAAGGCAGCTCTACAGAAGCTATAACCGAGAGAGGTTTGAGCAGTCCGCCCTAACCCAGCCCTTGCAGAAGGAAACTAGGAGCGGGAGCCAGCACTAGCTAGATGGAATTTTTAAAGGACGGCTGTAAATCTCTGGGCTGCAGTTTAACAGGACCAAGGAGTTCTCAGCTTATTTGGGATGAGGCAACCTTGACAAGTCGCACTGTGCGTGTGCGAGTTGACTCCATCAGTCAGCCAGGCCAGTGAGGGAAACTATCAGAGACCATCCTCCCCCACACCTTGCTCACTCCCTAGTGACTCATCCTTAAAGGAAAGGCCCTGGATGGCTCCTAGGACACACCATGGGAACTAGCTATCATCTGAATCTGCAGGCTTCCCCTCTTCACTCGTGCCCCGAGGGCTCAGAATAAAAACCCAGTCCCACAAGGCCATCTGACCCACAGTGGCTAGAAGAGGTCGCCCTGACACGCCTGACTTGAAGGAACACCCTCTGGACACACCACACCCTCTGTACTTAAGCTCTGAGATTTTCTTCAGCTAGCCACATCTTTTTTTTTTTTTTTTCATCTCAATGTCTTTAAACCCTACAGCAAATACAACAGGACTCGGCATACAATAAACTTTCAAAGAATGTGTTCCTCAAGCCAGGCAGGGTGGAGCACACCTGCAATCCCAGAGCTGTGGGCTGGGAAGCAGGCGGAGCAGAAATGCAAGATTATCCTCAGCTAGAGAGCCTACACAGTGGGCTTGAGGCTAGTCTGGGCTGCAAGAGATGAAGGGTGGGTTGGGAGAAGGGGCTTTCCGTTCACTGTAGAATATGTTGGATGGATAATACCTACCTTGCCATCTTCTCTAGGCTATCAGGAGATGACACACTAGAGCTGGCTTCGTAGACACACAATTCTCAGAAAGTCTATGTGGATCCTAACCATGTCCGTATAACACCTCAGTGAATGGAACAGGGAATCAAGTAGGGTGGAGTATCTTGAGTGTGTGTGTGTGTGTGTGTGTGTGTGTGTGTGTGTGTGTAGGTGTGTAGTGTGTATGTGTGTGTGATATATGTATATGTGTGTGTGTTGTGTGTATGTGTTGTGTTGTATGTATATGTGTGTAGATTAAAGATCAATTCTGGTGGGTGTGGTTCATGACTAAGAAGACACCTACCTTGCTCTTTCAATTTTTTTCTTTTAACTTGTTGTTTGAGAATTTCACAAATACATATGATGTATTTTGATCACAAGACCTGCACAAGATCGAGACAGCCAAAATCCCAGGATGGATGGGGAGGGGCTCAGGCAGCCTCACCTCTGTTTGAAGAACTATTTGGGATTGATGGCTTTGGGGAGAGGAAGATCAGTTTTCTTCTGTCATGTGCCCCCCAATAGCCTGTCCCTGTTCCAGTGGACAGCCCTACAGCCATGCACACACTGGAGAGACATTAAGCAAACTGCGCGCATTTTTAAAAGACCCCCTTGGTTCATATGAGACTGGGACCCAGGGCTCAGTAGCCAGAAAGTCCCCAGGAACCTTCTGTCTCTGCCTTCCCAGGGCTGGGAAGATCATAAGCATGTGCCACCATGTATGCTTTTTATGTGTGTCCTGAGGCTCAGACTCCAGTCATCAGGTTGACACAGTAAGCAGTTCATGGGCTGAGCCATCCCTCCAACCCTGGGTCTCTAATTGCGTCTGTATTAGATAATTTGCTGTGGTGTTTGTTCACGTCCAGTCTTTGTAGACACCAGCGAGGGGACCTTTGTCAGCTTCTTGTCTGAGAAGAGTAACAAACACCTAGGAGCTGAGGGCTGGAGTGGGTGGGCGGGGCAGGCCCGTTGCTGCATTTGGGTGCCTTCTAAGCAGTTTCGATCCAGATACAAGCGATGTGGAGACAGTAGTTCCTCCAGTCTGTTCTCATTTGAGTCCTCGGTGCCCCACTCAGTGTCTTATAGTAATGGTGTATGTGAAAGATGTTTGCTATGTGAGAAAGCACCCACTATTCATTCCGTTAAAAAGTTTTCTCCCCAAATAGAGAGCACTTAGCAAACTATGTATTATCCCAAAAGTATCCCTGACTGAAAACAAACAAACAAACAAACAAACAAAAAACCCAAAAAGCAAAACAAAACAAAACAACACTGGGGTTTTGCTGTTGCCACAGAAGAATAATGGTTTCAAGTGGAAAAAAAAATCCAAAATATTCAGACAATGATCATCACTGTCTCTTACTTAAAATCCAAACAGAAAGTGAATTAGGCACAGTCTGGAGGCCAGAGATCTCAATCGGAGCTCGGCTCGGATTCGGGTGCTCAAAGATCACTGCTTTAGCCTCGGAAATCTCAACACACTGCGTTTGGTATCTCGCGTCGGATTCGGGTGCTCAAAGAGCACTGCTTTAACCTCTAAGTTAAATTTGCTTTCCCTAATAAGGGCTGCAAGTACACCACAGCATCCTCTCACTTCCCAGAGGATCTGACTCACTGAGACCTTGAGCAACGGTGGACCAAAAAGGCTTTGGCATACTCCTGAGAGAGCGAATGGGCAAGGGTTGGAAGCTGTGACCGCAGCCCGCGGCAGAATCACAACCGCTTCTGGATGGTAGGATTTCTCAAAGGCAGGCTGGTTTGGGGGCAAGCCCAAGAAATGCATTCCGGAGTTCTCCGACTGCAATTTGAAAGTCACTCAAGTAAGACAAAGGCGCCCACCCAAGGGGAAGCAGATTATAGGATTTAAGACTCCAGCCACAGCCTAAACACCACAGGACTTGCTTGCTGCTGTTCCTGGTTAGTCTGGGAGGTGGGGAAGACTGGCCTTCCCAGATGCAAATGTCATGATGATGTCCTCACTGGAAGTGGAGGAAAGTGGCCTTCAGAAGAGCTCATTCTTCTCTAATATAAAACATGGAGTCCTTCAGGATGTAGCCCCGACCCTTACCCTTCCCTCTCTAGCACCCTACTTTTGCATTATTCTTGCAGATGGACAGCTTTACACATAGAACCACATGCATTCCCTGCCTAAAACATGCCTCATTCAAATAATTGCCTTTGACGTTAAGTCCCAGCCTGCAAGACACATGCTCCCTATAAATCCCCTGGCAATTTCTTCTCTCCCTTTCATGCCACAGCCCTTCTAACCTTCCCCCCAAAGTCCCTGTGCACTCTGGAAGCCTGCTGTCTCCGTGTCGACCCTCTGCTGCGGAGTCGCAGCCGACATGACTCCAGATACTAGCTGTGGGTTGAATTTCCCAAATGTCTGTTTCTCACTCCACCTCCGTCTGGGCTCCAGCCTCATCCACAGCCCCCCCCCCCATCTCCAGCTCCACGTGGAGTTCCAAATGGCACCTCAGACTCTGTCTATTCAACCCGGAGTCCGTCCCCCACCTTCATGCCCCAGTTGAAGCGCCTTCTGCTGTGTAGCACCACGTTAGTGAAGGCAGCAGGCGCGCGGCCTCTTGTTCCAGAGGGAACTCTGAGACTGTCTACAGCTGCCTTCTCCCACACGCCACTCCCTCATTCCCGCTTGCCCGCCTGCTCTCTCCTACACCCACCGTTGCCTCTGGGGTGCAACCTCGCTTCTTTCTTGCTCTCTGGCCTCAGAGAGATGAAGGCGCAGCATCTTTGTCCATTTGTCAATTTGCTCTACCCTTTGCGTCCACCATCTTTGAAGATGAGTATGTTCCCGTGTCCCCGTCTCTAGTGGGTCTCAACCTCATGAGATAGGAACCACAATCCTTAATAGGTTCACAAAATCCTATGCCCAGTGTCGCCTCTCTCAAAAAGCTTGAAGTAGCCTCATCTACAATGCATTTACAAGCATTTGACAAATGGGGAACGCTTCTCAAAATAAGAACACATCCCTCACTTAAAAGAGGGTAAAGCTTTCAGCAGTGGATGGCCCTGTGCCTAGGAAATGGTCTGCAGAGGCATGGAAGAAGATACCTGGTACCCTGCACTGGCCTGTGCATTTGTGGACATAAGCATGAGTATGCAAGTTATGCATCACACACACACACACACACACACACACACACACACCAAAACAGTCACCAGCCCACAGCCATGATAAAATGACTTATACATAGTCTTACATCCTAACCCAGCAAAAAAAAAAAAAAAAAAAAAAAAAAAAAAAAAAGCCAAGGAAATATATCAAAGCTCTTCCTGTCAACAGTGAAGAGCAGCCAACCCCAGCACAGCCAGAGATGCTTTCCTGACTGAGAAAATACGGTTTTCTTAGATTTGATTTATCAACTGACAGGCATCTCAAAAGCAATATCATAATGGCTATTACACACATTTAGCGTGTGTGCATGCCCTGATAATCATCCTATTTCAGGAGTGTTCCCATAAAAATCAAAGCATCTGGGTACTAGTGTGCATTTAAATATATCTAGATGGCTTTTCCATCTAGGCAGGGATGATCTTAATATGAGTGTCTACTACGAGGATTCTGGTTTCGTTCACCAGTCCGTAACGTCACAGTGGGGAAAAATTGAGGGCACTAACAAAACAAACAACAGTGAAAATCCAAACAAACAAACTTTGGGAAGACTTGTATATGTTAATTAAGTAGAAAACATTTCGAAATTGCATGTGTATTTTGTCAATCAAATAAAGGGAAATAATACAAATGGAAAACAACCTAAGACAAATTTAGTTACACCTAAGAAAGAGAGAAAATGTTCAAGAGGACTTGTGGAAGAAGTTGTAGCAAGACTGCAGCAGAACAACGTAAGACATTAGATGACAGACCCAAGAAACTCAGAGATTTCCTCAAAATACAGGGAATACCGGCGAGGGGAAAACAATCACCCCCTCGGCACTTCACATCTAAACTGTTTCAAACTAAATCAAATAGGAACGTTTCGAAGGCGCCCAACACGTTACCACAGGAAAGGGAAGATAAGAGTTTGGCCACTGTTAATAAAAGCTGTGTACACTGAATTCTAGAGAGAAAGAAGCCTGGCGCATCCGGTTAGCTACTGTGCTCCCTGTTTAACAGAGCTCTGCCTCATGCAGGTCTGAGGACAAGGGATGTGTCTGCCCTGCTGAGCCTCTCTAAACCCCATGCGGGTCCTCCGCTGTGGACTCACTGGACATTCACAGCCTTCTATAGTAAGAGATCTCCAAGCATCCTGACGCACTTTCGGAAGAGCATGGGTATATCGATCAAGATTTTGGTTCCGGAGTGAAGTCAAGATATATTCTACTGTCTGCTGGCTTCAAGGAACACGCAGCAAAGGCAAGAGAATCTTAATTTCCGGAAAGACAGAGTCTACAGTACTGAGACGGGCCCAATAGGGGCCATTTCTGATCCTGTGGGAAATGACTTCAAGAACCACATAATGGGATACCGTGGCACTGAGGGTTTTCTTTAAGGCTTTTTGGGGAAGGGAATAAACATGATACTTTATGGTAAATATATATATACACATATATATATAATGATAAATATATGTGATAAATATATTTTATATATTATATTTATATAGTATTTAATATATAGTAAATAGTATTTAATAGTATATGATATATAATTAAAATATGTCATGCATATATCTGGTCTTTTCAATTCCATTTGTGTCCTACTTACTTATACCTGTACACTTTGTTTGGGATTTTCATCTGAGAAACAATATACCATTGAAGGCTCAGAGCTGGACCTCAGACCGTGTATCAGCCTTTTTGTGGTTACCTGGCCCCAAAGACGCCATCTTCCGTTTGAGTCTATCCCCTCATTCTCATGGGGTTAGGATGAGGACTAAACATAAACTCAAAGCAAATACTCTCAGCACAGCAGCGCCCAACACACCCAACCCATGATCGATTTTAGTTGTCATTAGCTTAATTATCATTTGGGCTCATCATATCATCACAAAAAACATATTATTATTCTCATGGTTTATATACACCTCAACCATGGTCATCTGATGACCGCCTCTGGTTGTGTGCCTTGTTCTGTGGAAATCTTCAAAGAGCAAGAATCATCAATCTCTCCTGACCTTTCATGGTCCATGAGTCATGTCCCTGTAAGGTCCAGCAGATTAGTACCAACTTCTCAGGTGGCTCACAGGGGCTCAGCAGTTAGTGAGGCGACATACTTGTAACCCAGGCAGAACCCTGGAGCCCTCTAATGTATTTCAAGCAACTGTCCACTCACAGGTGACATCATCCTGCTGACCCATGATAGATGTGTGATACTTCACTTGTGATAGTGACATAGTCTGGGCCAAGAATTAGCAGACTTGGCCCAAATGTCATGTGAGAATTTGCATGACATGTAATCATGAACTTTATAAAACAAGCTGCAGACAAAAAAAAATTAATCTCTGGACCACCATTTGCCAACCCTGACTACAGGTTTTCATTCTCTTTCCATGGGTTTATCAGTGAGGACAGACTCTAGAATGATTTCAGCTTTGTCAAAATTACATTAAAACCTAATCTTGTTCTTGGGTCTTAGGAAATTGGAGAGATTTGATTGAAAAAGAAGAGATATTTTACTACAATGTTTTGAAATAGTTTACCACAGCATTTTGAAATGTATCGTGTGTGTGTGTGTGTGTGTGTGTGTGTGTTGCATAAGCACTTGTGTATGCACACACATACACGCAACTCACACACATACCACACACACACACATACACACACATGCCAAAGTCATAAACACAATTAGTACAGTACAGACACAGTACTAACAAACACAACCTCTCAGACATGTTCATACACACTTGTATGCTCATACACACTTACACACACTTATTCACACACACCTACATTCATGCTCCACACACACACAAGCACACTCTGCTCACTCATACTCATCAGCACACATACACACACACACACACACACACACACACACACACACACACACACTCACTCACACACTTGCAATCCAAGCAGTCCAGTCAATGAAAATGTTTGAACCTTCCCAGCTGGTTTCCATAGGAACCCCTGAGAGCACCGCACAGGTCCCACGCAAGCACCTGGTTTGGCTGAGAGCATCCTCATGGGGGCGGGGCGGGGGCGGGGCTTTTTCCCATCAGCCTTTTCTCTCTGCTGTCCTTGCCCTCCTTGCTCTCTCTGTGGCTCCCTAGAGCTCACAGGCTCCTAGAGATCCCTGGCGGCTGCTTTGCGCCCTGCTCCCACTCGCTCTTCACCCGAGGGAGGGCCTCTGGGATGAAGGTCAGACATCTGCTTTCCATCTTCCCCCACTGTTTAGCTGAAGCCGGGCGGCCCAGATTTCCCACTCATAAATCATTGCTCATCTGGCCCGCGCTCGGCCACGCAGCGCTGTTTACTCAGCGAATCTCCTTTTATAGAAGAATGGACTCCTCCCTCCTCCTCCTTCCACCCAGGACTGCCATCTTCTAAGCTGATCATTTTCTCAGCCAGCTCTCGAACAATGAAGAAGAGAATTCATTTTAGTCAGGCCTTTGCTTTGACTATTCTAAAGTTAGAGTTATATCTATTTAGATATTCTAAAGTATATTACACGATAATAAAAGCCGAAGGAACTCAGGAAGTGTTGTATTGTAGCGGGAGGTAGACTACTTGGTATTTTTTTAAATACATTTTTCAGAAGCAATAGTAAGAGTAAGTGCTAGCTAATGCTAGGGGTGTCTGTTTCCTTTGTTCTCATGACAACCCTAAAATCTAGGTGCTGTTAGCCTTATTTTACAGACAGGGAAACTGAGGCACAACAGGTTAAGGAGCTTAGCAAGACAGCTAGGCTAGGATACTCCTGTAGCAAGAATCTTGCCTAATATTAGAGCCTGAATTTTGTTCAGTCCCAGATTCAACTGCCTCTTTGTATCTTCAAGTGTCACATTTTGTCTTAGTTCCCAGACAGTGAAGCAGAAGCACAGAGCTATAAGGGAAGCTCTGGTGGCCGTTTCCCAACTCCTCCTAACTCCTCATTCCAGTGCGGATCTGTGCTGCGACATGATTCGCAGCCAATGTCCACAATGTGATCTACTTCCTCTAACATGGAGTTAAAACTCAGAAAAGCCACTGAAGATGATGGGACAATCGGCTCAAACCCGAGCCCAGCTTCTCCACCACCAGCTCTTGCTACCTGCTCCAGATGTGCAGGGCAGGGCTTCTCCATCCAAGCAGACAACATCAGCTGGGTATGGTACAACCCAATACAGCTTTGAGATCATCTGCCTGGAGGAGGCCTCTCAGGGCTTTGTCCCCAAGACTCTATCTCTAGCTGCTGGCCATTAAGATCCTGTTTGTGACCTGAGCACCTGACCCACCAGCCACAAACCAGCTCCTCTTCCTCATACTCAATAAAATCACTAAATGACTCCCAGAGGGTCCAGGAACTCCATTTACTAATTCAGCACAGAGTGAGGTGAAGGAGAAGGGCAGAAGAGAAATTTTTATCACAGCACGACTTCCGTTTTCCACATTTCATAGGTGCATGCATTTTCTTAACAGCCTCACCTCATGGAAGAAATAATATGACTGTCAACTACTCTTTGCTGTAGTCATAATGTTGACGGCTTGAGAGGAACCCAGCTGTAAATGTAAATTACAAACGCCAAGGCATGGAGTCTAGTTCTAGCTCTCAAACCGTATTACTGGTAGCTAACCAATATGCACACATCTAGTGGGCGTTTTTTCATATTTATTCAGAGCTAAATTTTGTGTCTCGGATGTTGAAAAGATGGATTAATAAATCTGACTCTCGTAATGAAGTTCTTAAAAGTTACCAGCTGTTACAGAACGATCGGCTGTTGGGGGCTAGAGAGATGGCTTGATGGTCTAAGTCTGCTGCTAAGTCAGAGCTCATGCAAATACAGGTGGGTGTGGCAGCCTGACCATGAGTCTGGTCTCAGAAAATGGAGACAAGGGGTGACCAGAGGAAGCCAGCTAGTGAGAAGAGCCCTATCAGTAAGCTCGGGTTGGTTGAGAGGGGTTGTCCTAATGAGTGAGGTGGGAGAGAGACCAAGGGTGATTCCCAACATCAGCCTTAGACCTCCGTGTGAACACATACACAGGTGTGTATGTGTGTACCCACATACACACCTGTGTCCACATGTATGTGACCTGTGTTCATAGACATACATGCACACCATACCTACACACATAAAAATGGGAAGAAAAAGACTCTGGGGCACATGAGCAACTATTAGTCTCACCACATCACTTTCCAAAAAAACCATGGGGAAGGAGGGGGCGGAAGTCTGCAGAAACTAGGAACTCCAATATCCCAGGAGCTCATCACAAACACGGAGTCTTCAACTTTGCACTACAATGAAAATAAGCTTTGTTCTCAACCCCCTCTGCAGGATAGCAGGTCTCTGCTCTGACTCTGGACCCAGTATGTTTGGTAGCGAGAACAAGAATGCGGTGTATGTGGCACTTAGCGGGTCACCCTGAGGCAGGTCAGTTTAAGATCAACACGTGCTCTGTGCGTGTATCTACAAAAAGCTGGAAAATGCTGTGGCTTTGCAATGCTGTGATAAATATTTGTTCTGGTTCCCAGCTATACTACTTGGCATATAGCTCCCTCTTCAAGACAAGTCATAAATGACGATTTCTCTCTCAGAAGTGGCTCTAATTAAATCATTTGACTTACCATTATCTGATGGCAGAGGTTACTTAGAGAAAAGAAAATGTCAAGCCTGCCTCCTACCCCCAGTCTGTTCTGAGAGCTGACATGGAAGGTGACAATGGCAGCTTCATGAAAAGACTTCAGGGTGTAATGAGTGGTGTGTGCACATGTACATATGTATGCATGCATATGCATACATGTATGTGTGTATATGTATATATATGTATGTGAATGTATGTACGCATGTATGCGTATATATGTGTGTATGTATATGTATGTGTGTATGTATGTGTATATATGTCTGTATATGTCTGTGTGTATGTATGTATATGTATGTGTGTCTGTGTCTGTGTGCTTGTGTGTATATGTGTGTGTGTATATATGTATGTGTATATGTGTGCATGTATGTGTATATACATATGTGTATGTATGTGTATATATGTGTGTGTATGTATGTATATATGTATGCAAGTATGTGTGTATCTATGTAGGTAGAGAGTTACCTAGAACTTGCTTTTGCTGTTTTCCACACACACAGCTGACCTGATTAGGATGGGAAGGTATTTAATCAAAACTAGGTGGCAGGACCAATAAGTCTATTTCCTATCTTTCTTTGAGGAGTTGTGAGCAAAACATGTACTCTTCCTAATTAGGGCACCAACCACAAACCAAAGAATCAGTTACCCTGAGCACCAGCTTGGGAGGCCAATGGGTCCAACTGAGTTTACTTACAAGAGCACAAGTGATGGATTACCAGAACACAGGCGACTTATGAGTGGTTACAGCATGGAGGAGAAAGAAAAGTCTACATCTCTCTGCCCAGTGATGACTTACTGCCTCTGTATCTCAGGGAGGGTTGGGGCTTCATGTGCTCTTTCCTGAGATACCCCCTGAGTGATCTCCCAATCCTGTCAGAGTTCTGTGTGAGTAACCAGAGCTGCTCTGATTTCAAGACAGAAACAGTCAAACCATGCCTGGAAGACAGGGAAGGTATGGTTTCCTGTAACAGCTAAATGATGTTGGGGAAAGTCATCAAACAACTCTCTTTATTGATAACAACTGTCTTTGTTGAGCATGTACCTTGCACCAGGTAGGGAACTGATATTTTCAATATTTCTAGAAAGCAGACAACAGTATTTCTGTTGTACACACATCATCTGACTCAGAGAGGTCTAACTATCCCAGATGCTTTAGGTGGTTTAACTGTTGACTTAACAAACAAAAACTCAGTGGCATAAAAACACACAAGGTATCATTCTTCAGCTTTGTGAGGCAGGAGTCTAGAATGGGTCCCAGTGGATGAAGACTAAGGTGCTGCTAGGAACCTTCTAGAAGACAATATGCCCCTCTGTCTTCTCTTCTCCAAGGAACTGCCACACTCTTGGCTCATGGCCTCAGCCCCAGGTCCAAAGCCAGAAGTGCAGCAGCTCAGACTGCTCCAGTACCACATCTGGCCTCTGGCCGCCATTTTCCACATTTAAAATAAAGTACATAGTGTCCACTTACATGTACAGATACATGTGGCCATGCATGCCCGTACCTGTGAAGGTTAGAAGCCTACTTCAGGTTTCTTCCTTAGTTGTTCTTCGTCTTGAAGCAGTCTCTCACTGAAGCTGGAGCTGAGGGACTGGCTTAAATGGCTGGCCGGCGAACCTCCAGGATTCTCTCGTCTCCATCTCTAAACGTCATGTGCCAACACCACTAGCTTTTCTACTTGGATTCTGGAAGCTGAACTCGTGACATGAACGCATGGCAAGCATTTGGCCACCTAAGTGGTCTCCACACCCCTGTCCTTCCACCTTTAAGGACCTTTGCTATTACATTGTGTCCACAAGATAAGTCAAGATAAATTCAACTCCATTTTCAACCTCAAGTCACTTTACTATGTAATGTGACATGCTTACATACAGGTCCTGGGGTCTGAGATAGGGGCATCTTTGCACTGAGAAGGGCCAGTCTTCTATCTACAGCACCAAGATCACAAGGCTATCCAGTGGCAGAGTGTAATCAAACACAAAGTCTAACTCCTGGAGCCACCAAATGTTCCATTCTTCTGGCTCTGTCTGGTCATCCAGCATGCTGCTCTTTTGCCCTGTGACTTCTGGGACATTTCCAGCACCCCTGCAGCCCAGGCCTCTGTGTTCTTCAAAGCTCAATATGGCTTTCATCTCTACCTTGGAGCATTTCCTGGGCAAACTTGGCTGCCGAGCGTGAGAGTCATATGATGAAAACCCCATCTGGAGTCCCCCCTGCCTCATGGTGACACTTTGGACAAGAATCCACTTGGCATAAAGCACACAGGCAAAGTCTGGGTAGTCCAGCCCATTTCCTACCACCATCCCATGCGCTTTCACCCCTAAGGAGAACAAGGAAGTCTTTCTCCCACCAGAAAGCTTTGTACATAGACAGGGTTGAGCCACAGGACAGCTCTGATCCCTTCACCATACCCTCAGGACACGATCTGGCAGATTCCCTACACCTGGGCACGGTGTCCTCTATATACTATTGATTCTGTAAAGCCATACAGAGTGGCAGTCACATAGATGTGTTCTAATCAGTCGTTCTCATGGACACCTCACTGTTCCCTGCATGAGCTCAAACTAGCTTTCTGCCTGGTTCATTGCAGACTAAGTTCAGTTTGCATATGTTCTGATTAAACTGAGTCAACATTGTAGTACGATAGTGCCTTCCTTCATCCGATAGTGGGAGGTAGATCAGTTGTCTTTTTTTTTTCTTTTTTTTCTTTTCTTTTTTTTTTTTTTTTTGTGAGACAGGGTCTTTACTTGGGTTTCTATTCACTCAAACACCATTACAAAAACAACTTGGGAAGAAAAGTAGTTGGCTTACATTTCCATATCACTGTTCATCGTTGAAGGAAATTAGAGCAGGAATAGGGAGGCAGGGGCTGATGCAGAGGCTATGGAGGGACACTGCATACTGGCTTTCTCTCTACAGCTTGCCCAGTCGGCTTTCTTCCTCTTCTTCTTCTTCTTCTTCTTCTTCTTCTTCTTCTTCTTCTTCTTCTTCTTCTTCTTCTTCTTCAAGATTTATTTATTTTATATATGAGTGCTCTGTCTACATGCCAGAAGAGGGCATCAGATCCCATTACAGATAGTTGTGAGCCACCATGTGGTTGCTGGGATTTGAACTCTGGAAGAGCAACCAGTGCTCTTAAACGCTGAGCCATCTCTCCAGCCCTCAGTCTGCATTCTTATAGCACTCAAGACCACCAGCCCACAGGTGGCACAGCCCACAAAGAGCTGGGCCTCCTATATCAATCACTAAGAACATGCGGACGCCTATAGCCCAATCTCTTGGATCCAGTTTCTCTTAACCTCTGAGCCACTTCTCTAGCCTATGGAACAATTTCTCAATTGAGGTTCTGTCCTCTCGAATGACTCTAGCTTGCACCCACTTGACATAAAACTAGCCAGCACACAAAGTCTCATTATGTAGCCCAAGCTAACCTGGAAACTCCTTAGGTAAGCCAGGCTGGCCTCACACTCATCGAGATCCACCTGCCTCCAGCTACCACATCTGGTCTGACTTTTATAAATTCAGGTCCTTCTAGCCAGATCTCTTCCCTTTCCTCTCAGCTTCCTGATATCTTTCCATGTGAAAATTCCCACTGCCATGTTTCTGTGCACAGCAGTGACCAGAATGCTGCCCAGACTAGAATCAAGAGCAGAGCTCGGCAACCCACAACCAGAACTCTGGCTTAGTGAAGCAGGGATTCCTCTGGTTACCACTAACCAGTAAGTAATACAGCTCACTGCACGGCCGGCCTCCACACACAGCTCTCCACTTGGCTGCATCACATCGTCAGGAACTGTCAGATGCCCTAATGGGGAACAGATGCTGCTAAAAGCAACCACATTCCCAGGGCCACGCTTGCCAAAGGAGGAAGCGAGTTCTGTGGGCAGTGGCTGCTGGGAGTGGAGGCAGTGTTCTCCCTAGATCTTCCACTAAGCACAACAGAGATAGAGATGACTTCAAACAAGCCCTGAATTCAAAATGACACTTAGCTCCCTCGATGCCTCAGACAGAGAATCAGAAGAAAAGAGTTCCATGATGAGGTCTGTTTTGTATGCCTTCCAGCGTACGGGAGCACACATGGTTTCCTGTAAATAGCGTGAGCTCCGTATCTGTCCTATGTGTCTCTGACTTAGGGTGGGCATCAGTGGAGCTGAGATGAAGAACCCACGTGGTGTAAACATCCCTCCAGTGCTGTGTGTGAGGCGACCACAACACTATCCCAGCACCCCTTCCATGACCCAGGCACCCCTGTCTCAGACACGCCACATACCTTTTACAAAGATGGGGCAATTCTAATCAAAATAACTTTCCTTAGGTCCTAGCGGAGGTTGATGGAGGCCGTGTGGGTGGAAAAGATTTAAATACATTGTATACATGCATGAAAGTTTCAATCAAGAGAATATTTTTTTAAATGTATCACATGTGGTCAGTTCTGAAGTTGCTGACAATGAAAACAGTTGCAAATGGTTGCAAACGGTAGATGGGAAATCTTGGAAGAGCTCCCCCTCCCCCATCCTGCTTTATCTTTATAGGACAAGTTCTGTACTTCACGGTTGGAATTATTTTTAGGAAAGTGCTTAAGTTATGGCTCTAGCATTTGGGGTGAGGAGGGGGGCAGTGTTGCAAAGGAAAATGTTATCCAGTGACATTGACAGACTGTCTCTGGTCACTTCCGGCACGCCCAGGCCTGCACTCAGAGCGGAGGGATGAGCTGAGGGATGTCCCTGGTCTCAAGGTCATCTGATGAAAGACTCTCACAAGTGGACAGTCACACCTACTAGTAGGTGCTGCTCAGTAACCCAAGAGAGAGACAGCACGCGGCGTGGCTGTGTTTCCCCAGCCTTCCTCTGACCACACAGAGCAGCTGTTGGTTGTGTTGGGAATCTGGTGATGTGTGAATTGCTCTCTGTGTCTCTCCATCTGTCTGCCTCCCTCGCCCCTTCCCATTTTCCCCGCCCCCTCTCTACATGCATACCCTTGACAAAGGCAGTCCGAGTCTCTCGGAACTTGATTCCTCCATCTGTGCAGTGGGCTCGCTGTGCCCCCCCCCCAGCCTCTTTAATGAAGTCTTCATCGTCACTGCATTGCCTATTCCCTTTATGCCCTCTTCATGGGCCTGCTGGGAAGGACAAGGGAATAATGTATGTGAAATTGCCAACCCAGTGCCAAGGCTAGACAGCAGGGTTTCTATGGCGAACGCAGCAACAAATACTTTCCTGGAGATGAATCATGGCTAATTCATACAAGTTTCCGCAGTGGCGGCAGATGCTTTTGATCTCAAGCTCAGCCTCCGTTGTGGTGTCAGATCAGTCTCTAGATCATGACGTCCACAGCCGATGGACCACAGTTAAAACCTTGGCTGATACACAATTGCTGGGGAACCACAAATGGAAGTTGTCCAGATTTTCAGAAATAAGGTTCTCAAAGTTAAAACGTATCATCTGAAAGTAGACCAGCAGAATGGCTCGGCAAGTTGGACTTAATGACTTGAGTGTAATCTCCAGGACCCACAAGGTAGAACAAAAGAGTCAATGCCTGAAAACTGTCCTGTGGCATGTGCAGCCTATCAAACACACCTGTGCTTGGGTACACACACACACACACACACACACACACACACACAGAGAGAGAGAGAGACAGAGACAGAGACAGAGACAGAGACAGAGACAGGGAGAGGATGTAGTGAAATTATTTACTCTTTTAAAAAAGTATATATGAGTGTTCGCCTGCATATGTGTATGTGTACCACATACATGCAGTGTCCAAAGAGGCCAGAAGACCATATTGGATTCCCTGAAACTGGAGTTACAGTTGTGTGCTGCTATGTGGGTTTGGGGAACCAATCCCAGTTCCTCTGCCAGAGCCCAGGTGCTCTTAACCACTGAGCCATCTTTCCAGTTCCAAGGGACACCACTCATTTTTCTACTTAACTTTAAAATTATTAATATTTTATGCATATGTGTCTGTGCCTACATGTATGCCTGTGCACTACTTCCAGGCCTAGCATCAGTGGAGGTCAGAAGAGGGCAATGCATCTCCTAGTTAAGAAAACCCAAGTCACCATATAGATACTAGGAGTCAATCCTGAGTTCCCTGTAAGAGCAGCTAGTGCTCTTAACCACTGAGCCATCTCTCTAGCCCTGAGCCACTCAGCCTTAAACTAAAGACAGTAAGTAAAGGACATGCACAGGAGTTCCCAGTCCCACTGTCAATATTTCTAGTACCTTCCATAATAAAGGTAAGTGGTGGTGGATATACTTGACTAAGAGCAAACGAGGGTTGAACTGAGAATGTGATACAAAATTAAAGACCTGACCCCTGGCCATTAGAGCCCACTGGGAGACATCAGAAGGACCCAACCCTATCTGAGGTTGTCTGCCTGAAGGGAAATATTAATAGGAAAACTCACTGAAAAGTTCAACTGAATATTAATAATTATTAATAATTGTTATTTCCCGAAAGGTATTCCTTAAGTGATGAGACCTGTCAGATGAGAGCAGTTTAGTGCCTTGATTGACAGCTGACAGGCCCCTCCCAGTGCTAGGCCACAACGGCAGTTCTAAGGATTGACCACAAGATTGGTCTAAGTCAAAACCACAGGATTGACTTGGGGTATGTAAGAACAGAACCAGATCCAGCGTGGCTGCTGTCTACACAGCTCTGAGTCTGTGCTCCTGGTGTTTCACTTGGGTTGTGTGTGTGTGTGTGGGGGGGGGTGACAACAGGGACCCTAGGCACCACTGTTTTCACTGGAGCCACAGTGAGCAGTCAATCAAGCAGCCACCATGGTGACAACTTGTGCCTGCCCAGCTGACTGGCTGGGTCTTAGAAAGGCATGTACTTTACAATGACTATGATGGTGTACAAAAGTGGCCACATCCCTACAGCCAGCTTGAACAGGGTGACCTGGCCTGCAGTTTTACTTCTAGAACTTTCTTTGTGCTTCTTGGTTTATGAAAAACTCTTCAGCATTTGCCTCATATTGCAGAAGAGTCTTCTCTCTGTGACTAGTGACAAACTCAGAGTGCCCGCCTGCGGTGGGTAAGGGACTCCACGGTCTTTTCCTTGCTTTGCCCACTGCACCTTCAAGCAACTTGCAAATCCTCATGATCAGCTTATAATACTCCCTAGACCCTGTCATGTGTGCAGTCATTATGTAATGGTCACAGTCAGTGAACCATCCCCAAGCCAAAGACGCAACATTTTATACCTTATATACGGTAGACCACCCAGAGAAGCCTACCCTTGAAAATGAATTTTAACTCAGTTCTCCTAAAACCAGACTGTGACCCAGTGTCCGGAGGTCCATATCTGCCCAGAAGACATTTATTTGGCTGTAGCATGCTAAAATCTTTAAACACGTGACTCCCTCCAAAATGATAGAAATATTCCACTCGACTCAAATGACAGACGTCCGTTCTGCCCTGCCCTTCCTCTGAAGTTCCTCCTCTGTGAAGCCTGCTTGGCTTTTAACACATTGAAGCCTGTGGCCCCACCTAAGCATCCTTAGTGGGGCTCACGGGGACCCCGAAGGACTGAGGCAGGGTGGTCACGGTAACCACAGAGGCTGCCCTGGCTGCTGAGAGTTTTATTTACCTAGTCCATCTTTTTTTTTTTTTTTACTTCATTCACCCAACATTGGCATAATCTGCCAGAAAGATGATGTCTCCTGGCTTTGGAGTGTAAGGGGGTAAGAGTCTCATGCCTGGGGAATCCCAGGAGGAGGAGGGCTTTGTGAGAATCCATGCCAGTGCCTTTTCTCTAACACTAGCAATTAGTTGGGGCTGGGGTGGGTAATAGCTTCTGCCAAACAAGGGCATTAGCAGTGTCCCAGTGAGACATCCCTACATCCAGTCGATGAAAGCTGGCTGCTGCCCCCCCCACCCCTGCTATTTTTAGCCATCCTTACTGCCACTCTGGCAGAAGCTCCCACCCGATGGCAGGCAAAGGGCTTCACACATGGGCTGAAATGCAGAGACAGAAACATTCCTGGGGTGGGGGACAGTGCCTGCTCCCTTAAAAGGCACGAGAAAGCCCGTGGACTGATTGGGAGTTAAGAAGATGGACCCCAGATACAGACATGTTCCCTGTCAAGAGTTTCTTGGGACAACAAAGTCCCCAGAACCTCCTTATGAACATGCTTATGAGGAAAGCAGGATTTTGCTTTGAAACATCAAGAGGGACAACAATTAGAAGCCAGAGCTGTGATGCTCTCTCCCCAAAGGCAGGGCTCCTAGACAAATTTCCTCTAGGCATTTATTTTTTGGATCAAAGCTGTGCAGCCAGTTGGTCACAGTTTGCACAGATTTAGTCCTTGGCACCATATTTCCCCCAGGGGTACCCCACAGAAAGAAAGCATTTGGAATACATTCTGAAGGAAGGAGAGAATAGCATACTAGAACAAGAACAGCATTAAAATATGTCTTCATTGTCATCCTTTACTGGGAGAAATAATGCAAAGTGTGTACAAGTGCTATCTCTAGAAATGGCCAATATTTATTTTTATCTTGAAGCTGGGTCTTACCCCCAAGTAGTATATATCCCTTGAGATGGGAGATTCAGCAGACTATTAGCAGTAAATGACAGGCAGGCGCCCTCTTGCCAAAGCCCCCTTTGGCTTCAAAGAAAAACAAAAGTAATTTTTTTCAGACAGGCTCTCATTATGTAGTTCTGGTTGTCTTGGAACTCACAGAAATACACCTGCCCTGCCTCTGCCTCCCAAGTGCTGGACTGAAGTCATGTACCACCACACTTCCACACTTAATAGACATATAGAGAGAGATAGACATAGACATAGACATAGACATAGACATAGACATAGACAAAGAGATATGTATGTATATATGTGTGGATGTGTATGTATGTATGTATATTTGAGGTCTTTAGAGTCATATTAACACTTAACCACACTCCTGTCTTCCACTCTGTCAAGGGTTAGCTCTAGTCTAGACAATAGTGAAGACCACTAGAAAGTGAACAGTGGTTAAGCTGTGTCTGGAGGGCGAGCACAGGTCCCCCAGTATCCAACTCCAGGGGCTGGCCAAAATCAGAGTCCAGCAGGGCCAGTTGGTTCATAGTCACGTAGAGACTTGATCCTCCTGGTACCCAAGGAGGGAAGCAGATGAAACTCCAAAAGTCCTCAAATCCTGCACCTCAGGGACTCCCTTCAACAAAACTATCAAGTTGTATTTCTAGTGCTTTGACTTATTTGGAGACTATCAAGAGCATGAGTTGGGTAGACTAAAGCTTGGTCCACTGGACATATTAACACAGTTTGTTAGATGGCACTAATTATTATGTCACAGGTGTGCACATGAGTGCTCATACCAGTGTGCTCACAGACACCCTCAGCCTAATTCTCTTTTCAGAGCCCTGCTGATTCCTAGAGTTGTCCTGGGATTCAGGCTTGCTTGAGAAAAAAAAAAGACAAAACCTGCAAATCATGGTGGTTTTTTAGGTTATTCATTTTATTTTATGAGTATTGATATTTGCCCACATATATGTAACTACAACATATGATGCCTCGTACCCACTGATGTCAGAAAAGGGGGCTGAATTCTCCGGAACTGGAGTTACAGATCGGTGTGAGCCACCGTGTGCTGGGTCCTTTAGCGGAATCTAGGTCCTCTGCAAGAATAGCAGGTGCTCTTAACCTTGGCCGCCTTTCTAGCTCAGTGTCCCGTCAGTTTTTCCCAATGCTTGGCTTAGGAATGACCATGGGACCCATTCAGGTATCAGAGTGCCCCCTCCTAGCTTCAGATTCCCCTTGGCGTTCCATCCCATTGCATTAGAACCTGTCGATTTCTTCCCATTATTGAAAAAGATGTGAAAACTGTTGCATAGCTTTCAGCGACAGTGGGGATGATCAGTTCCGAAACTAGATGGGAAACTGAGGTCTAGGCATCCAGAAACAGCCAGAGTTCACATCACAGACAGGTTCTGGGCTCAGTTGCTACATCTGACAGCTCCTCAGGGGCTGAGTGTGGCCAAACCTCAGCTCCTCTCAATGTGCCTGTGTTGACTTTCTCACACACAGGCTTGCTGCTCGGTGCTCTGGTTTTATTTCATCCTCTATAGTTCTCTGTAGAAAGACTGGGTGAGAGCCTGCTTCAGGCAACCTGTTTTACACAAGGTCTCTTAACTCAATGAACTGAACAGAGTAGATATCAGACACATGTGTTCTAACCATTATCTCCAAAAGCAGAAGTACTTCTTCTCAGGTATATAAGTGCCACCAATTTCATTTTGTTGTGCTATTTCCGTTCCCAAGACCTCTGGAATTTTTTTTTCTAAATACTGGAAATCCATCATTCTCTTGAAATCAAACACATGTAGCTAGTTCCCTCAGCAGATACCCAAATAGCTTCCATCAGGTGACTGTGATGGACACAGGAAGGTTTTCCCAGACACCTCTGACTCAAGGCAAGAGCACAGTGTCTATTCTCCAGGCTGAATATTACTTAAAAGACGTCCTCGTTGTGCCACTCCCTTGTCACTGCTCATCACTCCCTACGGGATGCCGCAGCTGGGCTGTGTGAGCCCTCCCCTCCAGTGTTCTGCTCCATAGCAACTGAGTGTCCACACATAGGTCACAGAATTAATATGTGAACTGGATCCATGTGGGTCCTCAGGAGCTCAGGGCAGGTCAACCTCTGCACAAGATTCCAAGCAAATAGCAAAGATGCCCCAGGAGGGCAATGGACTTTAGAACAGCCACCGGCCCCTGGCATCAAGAGAAGATGGGACCCACAGGCAGCATGGAAATCCAAACCAGCAAGGAAACAGAGAAGGAGCAAAGAAAAGAGCCTTCCCTACACCAGGCCCCACCAGCATTGTAGCACAATCGTCCTTCCTGCCCAGCCCACAGCCCAGCACCCCAGCACCAGCCCTGAACCGTGGCTCACCACCCCAGCACTAGGACCCATGGCACCCAGGGCTCCTCAGCGTAGTCAGACATGGAGGGTCATAGAGAAGTCAGCACAGTGGAGGGCAGCATGCTGGGCTGCAAGAGGTCCTCAGTCCAGGTCACTTCTCCACAAGCCAGAAACACATTCCAGAACAGCCTGCCTCTGCAGGTCCTTCTGACAGAAGCCAGAGAAACTTGGCAGGATAGAGAAGGTATCCCGTGGAAGGAAAGGGAAGAGTAGCGATGCTCTGTCTGGGAGAAAAACGGAAGGTCCAAGCAAAACTGATAAGATGGAGTGAGCTTGGCTCTGATAGAAGATACAGGATGCTCTGACCTCAGAGAGACAGCCAAGGCCTCTGAGGAACAACAGCTGGGATCATTCAGGGTCAAGTATTCACTGGAACGCTAGGATTGCTGCTGGGCTGTAATGATTTGTGTGTAATAGCATAGTTGGGCGAACTGGACCACTCTGATATTTCAAATTATCATCTGCACAGCTAAGCTAAACGCTTCCACTGAAGAACTTTACCCAGGATGCTGTGTGTGAAGCATCTATGGCCATGTCACACTTCAGCACTACCGATGAGGGCAACTTGTATGCACTGAGGTCACACCAGCTGCTAGGACAGCTCATGGCTTCAGTGCCTTAGCCCAGTAGACATCATTTTCTTTTAAAAAGAGAATCCAACACAGGAAGTGCTCTTTACTGCCAAGCCAAACCAGAAGCCACCCCAAAGAGACTGAGGGGACACTAGTGTCGTGAACATGTCAGGGGTCAAGAAAAGATACAACACCCATGCGGTCTAGTGAAGAACAATCCCTGGGAATGGAGAATAGCAAGAAGTCAGGGATCAGGAGGAGCCCCGCAGCTCCCCTCAATTCTCCCCAGGCCTAACCAACACAAACTATCCCACAAATGTCTTGGGTCTATCTGCTGTGTGGGAACTTATGTAACTCTGCATCTGTTGAATCAGAATGAACCCAGAAGCTACCACACTGCTGTTTCATCAAGTGTCATTATGGGCTTGCCTGAATTTCTGAAGTGACTTCATAACTGTCCATGACTGTGCAGTCCTGGCATCTTGTTCACCCATACCTGGCCACCCAGGCATCCTTCAGTGTCCATGCCCTTCCCATACTGCTTAACAGATCACATTTCAATGAGCAAAGCCAGTCTTCTTGTACCACCCAATGAAGCCTGCAGCCTTTCCACCATGGACCTAACCAGTCTTGTTACTCCTGTGAGGACCCTCGGTCTTGGTTTTCCTGCTGTGAAGAATGCTGGTCCTATATTTCCTTCTTGTCTGCCTCCTTTACTTCCTTGAGTATTTAATCAGTCACTTCAGGGAGGCCTATAGAGATCTCACGGTGTAGCGGTGACATCCAGACCAGCTGCCAACTCTGTCCCTTTCCACACACAGTTCCATCATCACCCCTACAGCAGCCCATCATTGCTCATCCTCATGCATTTCAGGGAGGGATCCAGGGCAAATGTGTTCACTCCTCCTCCTCCAAGCCCAGAACAGCACACAGGATCAGCGCTGTGCTTTTTGTATAGATAGTAGCATCTGTCGACTAACTTTATCGGGCCAAACAACTGTATGGGTTGGAAGTTCCACACAAACTTCAAAGTCTGGGGTGGATGAGTTCACCACTCTGCTTTGGAATGTGCAGTAGATGCAAAGCAAGTCTGTTATAGGTACACAGAAGTCAGCTACTGGCCGAGGGAGGCCACTTCTAATACATAAGAAGTGTTTGTGACAAAAGGATTCTCCTCTCAGCAGCCTGTATCTCCGAGCATCCTGGGGTACAGATAGAAGGGCTACAGTGGTAGTCAGGGTTTCCTTCCCATGAGGATACCAGGTCCCACCTGTATAAGATGAACAATGAACCAGAAGCCTGCCACAGTGACTACCCTCACCGCTTCCTATGAGCCAGCACTTTACAGAAGTATCTGTTTTCTATGGTTTCATAAGAACTCTATCTCCAGTGCCCAACATGCAGTTGATGCTTCAGAAATGTATGTATGTATTTATGTAGTATGTATGTATGTATGTATGTATGGATGGATGGATGGATGGATGATGTGATAGTTAGCTTTAATTGTCAACAACCCAGAGCTACCTGAGAAGAGAATCTCAGTTGAAGGGTTATTTGCATTGGGTTGGTCTGTGGGCATGTTTATGGAGGACTGTCCTAATTAACTGGTGTAGAAAGACATACCCCACTGTGGGCAGCACCATTCCCTAGACACTGGAGTCATGCTGAGCACAAAGAGTGAACAAGTGGGCAGCCATGTATGCATTTCTTTCTACACATCTTGATTGTAGATGTAATCTAGCTAGCTGTTTGAAGCTCCTGCCTTGACTTCCCTACAATGATGGGCTATAATCTGCAATTAGAAGCAGAAAGAAGCCCCTTTATCTCCTAGATCGTTTTTTGTCAGCATATTTTATTACAGCATTAGAAATAAAACTAGAGCAGGTACATAGCTATGTATATGCACATAAGACACATTATGAGGCAATTTAATTCACAAATGGTCTAATTTTCTTATGAAGAGAGCTTTTAGATTAAAATGACTAGCTGATAAAGACAGCATGTTTGTACATTTAAAAACAGAAAAGAAGAGGGAGTTGGGGGCGGGTACAGCAAAATGCTGTTTCTGCACATGACAATGCCTTTGTACCCATGAATTCCACGTATCTGTAGTTACCTGCATAAGGTCTGCCTGTACAAGACTGTATGGGTGGTTGGGGGGTCATGAAGTCCCACCCCCCACTGAAGGACTATTGGCTTTTAATGGGAGCTGTAGGAAGAACATTCATGCTCATGCAAGTGACCACAATTAAGCTGAGTGAGTCACGCATTTAAAAAGGTATGTGAAAATAAAAGGAGGCTTGTTGAAAAGAATAAAGATTTCAGTGGAAAGGGGAGCAGAGGTGAGAGAGAACAATAGGGGTGAAAATGACAAAATTTGGTGTATATATTAATACACACCAAAGAATACAAATGATTAAAAATAAAATATTACCAATCAGTATACATAAATGAATGTCTTATGCATGAAATATTTCATCTCAATGGATATAAAGTTTTTTTAAAAAAAATATGAAAAGAGGCAAGAAAAACTCAGGAATCAATATGGCTCCCAGGAAATAAAATGGCCACCATGAAACAATATGGCTTCCAGAAAACAAGATGGGAAAATGGCAGCTACTTACAATTTGTAAGGTCATTGTCATTGTTCTCCCAAGGGCAGTGCTGCATCCAGGGGCAGGACTGCATTTGCTTGTACAGAGGGTAACAAACCCTGAGTGAGTCTTGAGGCACTTGTTGGAAAATAAGACCTTCAGCGATGACAAAGCCTGCCATAGAGCAGCTAGATAGATTCAACCCATAGACTTGGTAATGGCTGCTCTTCTCTCAAAAAGCCTTTAACAAAACTATCATTTGTCAAGAACGCATGTCAGAAACAGATTTAAAATAGCATGTGTGGCTGCCTTAGTGTACGATCTTCCTTCAAAAGTAACAAGGAAGAAGAAAGAGGGTCTGTGGTCAAGTAAACACATCAGAGAGAAACTGTGCCTTGACTCTGACTTCTTCCATCATAGGTCATTGATCCCATTACAGGATAAAACTGTTGACTCAAGTTTTCAAATGCATTGTGATAAGGAACAGCACTATTAGGAGGTGTGGCCTTGTTGCAGTGGTTATGACCCTGTTGAAGTGTGTCACTGTGGGGGCAGGCTTCGAGGTCTTCTATATTCAAGCTATTCTCAGTAACACAGTCTCCTCCTTAATACCTGCAGATCAAGATGTAGAACTCTCAGCTCCTTCTCTAGCACCAAGCCTGCCTGCATGCAGCCATGTTTCCCACCACAATGATGATAGACTAAATATCTGAAACTGTAAGCTAGGCCCAATGAATTATTTTTCTTTATAATAGTTGCCATGGTCATTATATCTTTTTGTAGCAATAAAACCCAAACTAAGATATCAGGTGTCTTAGTCAGGGTTTCTATTCCTGCACAAACATGACCAGGAAGCACGTTGGGGAGGAAAGGGTTTATTCAGCTTACATTTCCACACTGCTGTTCATCACTAAAGGACATTGGGACTAGAACTCAAGCAGGTCAGGAAGCAGGAGGTGATGCAGAGGCCATGGAGGGATGTTTCTCTCTGGCTTGCTTCCCCTGGCTTGCTCAGCTTGCTTTCTTATAGAATCCAAGACTACTAGCTCAGGGATAGCACCACCCACAAAGGGTCCTCCCTCCTTGATCACTAATTGAGAAGATGCCTTACAGCTGGATCTCATGGAGGCATTTCCCCAACTGAAGCTCCTTTCTCTGGGATAACTCCAGCCTGTGTCAAGTGGACACTCAAAACCAGCCAGTATACAGGTAACACGGAATCTTTTAAATTGGAAGAGAAAGTGATCTACCTGGTAGGGACATTGCTGGAACCAATTCTCCTGTGACGGTAGCTGAATCTCTTGAAAGTGGGAGCATGGAATCCCAGCCCATTCAGCCAAACACCTGAATGTCTGTGGTCTGCTATTCTAACTGTAGAGAATAGTGGGTGGGATAATCCCAGATAAGCAACCCAGGTACAGGTGCAGAAAGGCAGCACACAGCTGCATTGGATCAAATCAGAGTGAAGAGCAAATACGCTGGCAACAGTAGAAAGGAAGATCAGAGAGGCCTTCTTTCTGCAGGAGAAGAAAATGGCTCTTTAACTAATGGATGCCACCCAGTTTATTTGTAGCTTAGCTGTAATAGACCCTTCAGGAATGTCAGAAACATAGGGCTCCCTTCCACTGGTTCCACCCTGTGCTTTATAGACATCATATGTGTCTACAGGTCTTTTCCAGAACACTACACACAGTCCAGTGGGCTCTTTCTCTAGGACAGATGCACAGCTACCCCTGGGAATCAGTGTAAAATATCCCTGCTCCTTCACACCACAGCTAGGCTGCAAGGTCCACAACCTACAGTGCTTCTCAGAATTCTTCATGTACAATTAAACCCTTAACCAACCCTCGCACGCAGTGAGAGCTATCTACCACCTTTAATCATGGCCTCACCTCTGTCTCACTTCACACTCCATGACTTCTCTTGTGGTTACCTTCATCTCTCAAAGAACTGACTCACAACACCTTGGGGCTGCTTTGGCGGTACCCAAATAATAACCACCCCCCAAAATAACCATTTTAGGTCCATGTCATATAAATCAAGAAGGAAGATGCAGGGCTCAGTCCATGGCTACGGTCCAGAGTTCTCTGCTACTGAGTTCTTTGGGGGCTGCGGTTGGGTGCCTGGCAGTCTCACCTTTTGCAGAGTCATCAGTCACCAATGTCTTATCTGAGGTCACTGCTAAAACAGAAGAGGACTGGGAAAGAAGGTCCTGGTGGTCTCAGAAAGACAAAGCAGGACTTCTGCAAGACAACATATGCTTCCCCCATCTTCTGTCAAGGAAGTAGGGGCATTCTGTTGATCCTTCCTGAAATCCAAGAGGATTGTGGGAAAACTCTAATTAAGGTCAAAGTCCACAGATGGCCTCGACTCTGCACAATATACGAGCCACCGTTCATTAGCGGATTTTCTTCTTCTTTGACCTTGTTTGGGGAATTCTAAGCCCCATACATGCCTCTACCTGGGGAATGTCACATAGCCTCAATTAGATTACAGGATCAATTTCCTTTCTCCTAATAGGAACCTGTTCAGCCAACACCTAAGATTCAGGAAATGCTTTCCCACACTGAGGCATTCCAGGTACCCAAAGCCCCAGCCCCTCTGTTTTAGAGGTAGCACAGTTCTGTTGATATCTTGGTTTAGACTCTGTCTTAAGATTTCTATTGCTGTGGTAAAACACTATGACCAAAGCAACTTGGGAAGGAAAGGGTTTATTTGGCTTATACATCCATAGCACTGTTCATCATTGAAGGAAGCCAGACAGGAACTCAAACAGGGCGGGATCCTGGAGGCAGGAGCTGATGCAGAGGCCATGGAGGAGTGCTGCTTATAGGCTTGCTCCCTATGGCTTGCTCAGCCTGTTTTCTTAGAGAACCTAGGACCCCCAGCACACAATGAGACTGGCCCTCACCATCAAAGACTAGTTTAAAAAATGCCTTACAGGCTTGCCTAAAACCTGGTCCTATGGAGCCATTTTTTAAATTGAGGTTCCCTCTTCTCAGATAACTTGTGTTAAGTTGACATAAAGTCATTCAACATAGGCTTCCAGACCACCTGATTGTGAGGACCTTTAAAATATCCCCAAAGCTTTGCAAGTCCTCTAAAGACACCCTGACAATCAGGTGTCATCTAGACACAAGATATAGGTGAACTCAAGTGCCCCAGTGCTTTGGACCATGAAGCTCTCAGTGCTTCCTAAGACCATCATTAATTTTCAATAGAACTCTCCTTCACTCAAGCCACCCCTCATGTCCACATAGTGACATCAGCACAGAGCTCTTGCCCTTGTTTCTAAACTGTCTGCCCACTCTGAGAACTTAGGAATCCCTTTTGAGAATCTGGTGGGTGTTCGGAGAATGGCCCTTGAGGCTAGTGTCTCCCCTAACTTCCCAGGTTTGCACACCCATTGTCCCTCTTTTCTCCATCCTCCCAACAGATCCACTAGCAAATCTACCCTCAGTCTTACATTAACTATTCTGCTCACACCTAAGATCCTATCTGAGTCTCGGACCATCAACACCTGTCTGAGCAGAAGCAGTCTGTCCAAAAAAGTTTCTTCCACAGTGGGAATTTTGTGTGTGTGTGTGTGTGTGTGTGTGTGTGTGTGTGTGTGTATCCTCTGAAAGTGTATCTGCTTTGCAATGTTGTTGTTTGTGATGGTGGTGGCAATAGTGTGTGTGTGTGTGTGTGTGTGTGTGTGTGTGTGTATGTGTGTGTGTGTGTGTGTAAACAAGAAGAGGTTGGAGAGGATGGATATTACTTCATTTTATTTTATGGATATTTTGCATGCAGGTATGTCTGTTTTATATGTATTCCTGGTGTCCTCAGAGACCAGAAGAAAGTGTTAGACTCCATTCTCCAGACTTGGAGTTACAGATGGTTGTGAATGTCCATGTGTTCTTAACTACTGAACCAAGAGAAAGATTTCTGAAGAAAGGGGGAACAAGGTAACAGCAAAGTATATTTTGTCCTAGAAATTCCAGGGAAGCAGTGGAGTCAAAGAGAACATCCTACCTCAGCCATTGTTGAATAGGAGCAATCTAGTTCCTAGGTTAAAAAAATCACTGTAAAGAAGCCAGATGCTGAGGTGCTAGAATCAACCAAAAGTTCGAAGAGAGGATGAGTATCTTCTCTAGAGTCGCACACTATCCAGGACTCTCCAGTAAGAGTACAGTGAGCCTGGTCCTGATATGCAGTATCTCCTGGATCTTCCACAAAAGGGCCAACTCTGCTGGCCTCCCAGAACACTGTTGCATTGGGTTTTCTGACCCTTTCAATGAAACCAGAGTCTAAGTCTCAGCCAAATGTCCTTGGCCTTGGGGGAATCCTGACAGTGGACACTTCAGAAAGAAGAGAACCAAGAACACCAAAACTCATGACACATTCAATATACTTTATTTAAAAGTTTCTTTGTATAAATTTCCTAAAAATTTTAAACATTGAATCCCACCTCCAAGCTCCAAGACAACAACATTGAAAAACAACCCATCTTAGAGGACCACCACAGAGATTCTCGATTACGACTTTCTTTGAATTCTTTAATGGAGGCATTTGTCCCAGCAATGCTCACAGGAAAGGGGTCCGATTTCTTCTAATTAGATCATTTGCCAGAGGATTTCAAAGAATATTGCTCAAAGTCTAATCCAGGAAACCGGGGCCATGAGGAGGTTAGACTCTTGTTTCTCCATCTAAGCCATGCAACTACAGAGGAATGAACCAAGCAGAAATGTACAGAGTAGCTGTGATGTCAAGGCTATGTTCTAGGCACAGGGTTTGCCTGGCACAGGCGTAAGCACGGAACTCCAGAGGGAATCTGAATTTATAGGAATGTTCACATAAACACCAGCAGTGGCTAGCTATTACACAATGGTCCAAGTATACGGTAGAACTGCCTGGAGACGGAGAGCAGGGTCCACAGACACGTTTAGCACCATATCGACAGGTCACGTGCAGAGGGTTTCCTCCCGAGGTTGAGTGTCAATGAAAGCATGAAAAGGCACCGTGCTGGGGCATCTACCCAGAGCTTCTATAAAAAACGAGTTAGAAATGGCTGCCTCCTCCTTCTCCCAGAGGTACGTGTTGCCCGAAGGCCATGCTTAGGTTCTCGTCAGACTGTTAACTCTGGGTGTGGAGACATTGAGTGTGGAGGGAAGGAGAGAAGAGTGGAGCGAGAGACAGAGGGAGAAGAAAAGAAGAGAGGTCAGTAAACATAAAATATACTGTATTTCAGATTTCCCGCAGCACAGTCCCATGGCCTCCAGTCTGTACCCCTTCCTCACTGGTCCCTGTGATCCTTTGGCTTCAGCTTCGAGCTGTGTGAAACCTGAATTCACCCATTATTAATTGTGTTGCTCACTCTGATGGAGAGACTGGATAGCCTCGAGCTCGACTTTACTGCTTATAGGAAGCAAAGCTATTTAAAAATGAATATGTGCACGTGCTTATCATTAGTCTGATCATTACTCTACTCTAACAATCACGTGTGGTGTGACACTTCTAAGGTGAGAAGGCTGTGCTGATAATGTTCATGACGCTCTTGGCTCTGTCTGGCAGTTCCTAACTGCCAAAGATAACACATACGCGTTCAGGAAACAAAGCAGTCATTCCAATCACTAATTCCTGTATGTCTTTTTTTTCATGTGTGTGTAAAATTAAAAAATTTATCTCTTTAATGCTTCATTGGCCCATCTTATCTGAGGATGTGATTTAACTGTTTTCAGGTTTTCCATAATCATTGTAATTCAGGTGTTTCTCAGTGGTGAGGTCATTAACCCCCATCTCTTCTCTTCATGCATAATAGAAAAATAAAACCCAAGGGAGGGAGGGGCCACTTACCAGGACTGCACATCTTTTCACATTCTTCCTGTGAGTGGAATCTGTTCTCGTTGCCCCCACAGCCTCCGTACCAGAATCTCTTGCAACTTTTGCTGTCTAAGTCATAGTGCCATAGTAATTTGAAGTCCTCACAAGTCCCAGCATCCTTGGACAGCTTACATATATCTACAAGATCAATAGGAGAAAGGAACATCCGTTGGTCTGTGCCAGCGTCTCAGCCTCCAGACTCCATATTGGAGCCTATGGTTGGATCTCACTGCTACTGTAGAGAAGAATTTCCTGGTGGGGAAGGTTTCAACCCACCTGAGCCTCTGTTTCCTCATTACTATACAGACATAGCAGTCAGTCTCAGGTTTGCAAAGAATAAACAAAAATCACACCAAGAATCTCAACTATTAACTGTCACTGAATAACAAAAATAAAATGACCAACTTCTCCCCATTTCAATTTCCAGGCTATCTGCTCCCCAGTTCTTTCTGTCTACACTGTCTAGAGAAGAAACTGAATTCCCAGACCATAGACTTTTCTACTCCTTGGTAAATGGCATTAAATTCTAGTAGAATGTACTTCAAATATAAGGCTATGCGTTTCACAAAGAAAGTAGATTGAAAATGTATGTAGATTGTAAATGGGCATTATATATATATATATATATATATATACACATATGTATGTATATATATATGTATATATATATTATCGTTTATGTTTGTGTACTGGGTCAAATCCCCTAGAGTTACAGGCAGCTGTGAGCAGCCTGACACAGGTGCTAGCACTGAACTCTGACCACTGCGAGATTAGCAACCCCTCTTAACCACCATGCCTTCTCGCCAGGCCCTCCACAGGCATTCTTTATGATAAGTGTGTGTGCAGAGACAAGCATAGCCAACTCTTTCTGGCCTCTCACTTAAAACTAATGTGGAGATGAAACTCTCCAGACAGCAGACATGCCCCAAGGCAGGACTTCGTGGGAGCGGAAGCTAGTTTTTTTCTCCAGTTAAGGATGTTAATGATTTGAATGCAGACTCCTGCTGGAGCCCCCCTAGATGCCTACAGAAGTAAATTTACAGTTTGCGAACAGCAAGCCTTCTGTTTATAGAACTTTCTGGCAAACGCTGGAATTTGCTGGGAAGGACGTGTGCACATAAAATGTTTTCTTCTAAAAGTCTGAAAGTCTAAGCCTTCTTTCAACAAAAGCTCGGGGATCAGATAATCTGCATGTTTGTGGGAGTAGCTACCAACCTGACTTGCAGCTCTCCCTCACGAAGAGCCCCTCCTTGCTTTCCTTGAGTATGATAAAACTGAAGGACTAGTTCGGTCCTTGCTAAGTGGCTTTAACAGGCAATAGCCTTACTACTTAAAAGTGGCTGCACTGTGATATTTGAGAGCTGAGGGAAGCAAACGGTAGAGGGAAGATTCCATGGGAGGTTTGCTTTGCTTGGTTTTAAAACTACGAATTCTAACCATTTCAAACACAATGCTTCAAAGTCTAGCATCTTGAAAGGCATGTTACGGGTAATGTTGGAGACCTACCAGCAGAATCAACCTTCATCTCGAGGCAAGGCCTTATGGAAGCACAGTTCTCTACCCAAAGGACAGACTTTACATGGGAGACACGGAGTCAGACGTTCACCTGCATCCACAGGTTGAACGTCTCGTCGTCATCAGCTTGAAGGAGACAGATCTTAGATTCACCTACAACCAAATGCTCTGCGGCCTTGATCCTTGAATGTGGGTTCCGGTTAAAAACCAAACCCAAATCACCGCTCTTTGTCAGACAGTGTTACATGTCTGTGTAGAAAACCTTCCCTAACTCTGGAAGCAGCAACTCCACATTTAAAAACAGAACAGCCTGACCCAGATTCCCGTTTAAAGATTATGTTGTTTACACTAACTAAATGCTGTTTATACAATCTCATCCTTCAGAGCCACACATAAAGAAACAAACTTATCCCTGAATCTGCTATCTAGGAGTTCCTCCAAGTCTCTCAATGAAACAAGAGTTTGCTGGAAATTTTACATTTTCCACACTCGTAGAGGCAAAAAGCTAAGAAGGATTCAAATGAAACACATAGTTTTCTGTGTCTTCAAAGTGAATGCATTTTGGGTCTTCTTTGGCTGGTGGTTATTTTTTTCTAAATGTTGCTTGTTATTAGTGTGTGTCCGTGCATGATAGGAGAGAGGGGTGAGCTGGGGCAAGAGTATGGAGGTCAAAGGAAAATGCTGTGAGGTTGATTCTCTCCTTCCACGTTTACCTGGGTTCTGGGGGTCACGCTTGGGTTCTCAAGCTGACATCGTTAGTGCTTTACTGCTGAGCGATCTACCTGACCCTGTGACAGTATCTTGAAGGAAAACCCAAGAGACCCCAGCCTCAGAGATGTGGCTTTCTTTTGAGGTCAGTGTTTATGTTGGGGCATCCTTACATGGCGGCTTAAGAATCGACCAGAATAGACTGTGAGCTACAGGGTAAGACCAGGCTGTAGACAAAAGTCTGTCTGCAGTCTTAACTGTGGGCAGTAGAAACTGATGAGCAGTGGAGTCTCCCCCTCCTCCCTCTTCTTCCTCCTCCTCTTCTTCCTCCTCCTCTTCTTCCTTCTCCCTCCCTCCTTCCTCCTTTCTCCCTCCTCTTTCTCCTCCTCCCCCTCCTCCTCTTCTTCCTCTCCCTCCCCCAACCAATTCTCACTTCACCTACCTACTTCAGCTTTCCAGTTGGCATTTACACCATAGCATTAAATTTCTTCAAGGCTTTTTATAGACGCTCCTAGCAGTTGTAGTTAATTACCACCACCTGTATGGAGTCCAGACTCCCTCGGTCCCATACATTTCTATTGAGAAAACTCCCTAGTCTTCTGCTAGTCTTTCACAGGAAAGGCTAAAGACATTGGACACCATGAAGTCACTTGCTGTTAAATGACTGTGGTAGCTCTTCCGTCTAGCACAGATACAAAGGCAGCTACAAATGCTGCTTATGACCCCGATGAATTGCAGAAAGAAAGCACATAGTGAGAGGCATCCTGTTCCTCCTGACTGGCCAGAAAGCATCAGACCATTTCCGTACTAAGCAGAGGCTTGCACTTTGAGGACTATGAAGCAGTACCATACCTAAATTCTCACAGGATTTTGAATTCTCATTGTTAGTAATGGCGCCTTTGGTGCCTACATCAAATATATTGAGCACTGCACAGTCAATTCCTCAAAGCAATGAGCCAAACCTCCTTTCTGCTAATTGAGAGTGTAGTTTGAATGTGAATGTCTCCCACTGGCTCATATGTTTGAACATTTGGTCCCCCGTGCTGGCTAGTTTTGTGACAACTTGACACAAGTAAAGTCATCTGAGAGCAGGGGAACCTCAATTAAGAAAATGCCTCCATAAGATTGGGTTGTAGGTAGGCCTGTAGGGCATTTTCTTAATTCATGATTGATGGGGGAGGGCAATTCCATTATAGGTGGTGCCATCCCTGTCTGGGCTGGTGATTCTGGGTTCTGTAAGAAAGCAGGCTGATCAAGCCATCCATAGGGAGAAGGCCAGTAAGCAGTACTTCTCCCTGGTTTCTGCATCAGCTCCTGCCTCCGGGTTCCCGCCCTGTTTGAGTTCTGTCCTGGCTTCCTCCGGTGATGAACAGTGTAAGCCCAATAAACCCTTTCCTCTCCAAGTTCCTTTGGTCACGGTGTTTCATCACACCAACAGTAACCCAGCCTAAGACAGTCCCCAGGTGCTCAAGAAAGATTAGGAGGCAAGGTCTTGCTGGAGAAGGTGTGTCACGGGCAAGCGTTAAGGCTTTAAAAGCCTCCCACCAGCTCCAATGAGTTCCACCAAGCCCCCTGCTTGTGGATCCCGATATGATCTCTCTGCTGCCCCAGCTGCCTGCACCCTGCCACCTCTGCTCCTTCATCACAGACCCTTCTTCCTCTGGAACTGTGACCCCCAAATAAATTCTTTCTTCTATGAGTTGCTTTCGTCATAACCAAATGACCATATGACAAGAACACGTCATAGCAATAGAAAAGCAATTTGTATGAGGGGGAGCACTACAGGTTCTCAGACTTGTATTCCAAGAATGTAGATCTTGCCTGTCACTAACAGACACACTCTGTGCTCAGGCATCCAGGAAAGTGGAATACAAGACCAAGCCAGAATGTGGTGTTTCGAGAACGAAGAATGCATCTGAACCCACGTGTTCTGTGGGATCCAATCTGGTTACCTTGTGACTTCTAAGCAGTGTTTTAGAGATGATGTGGTGAGTGAATAAACCCTATTCTTTGCAGCCCCACAGACCACAAGCCAACCCTAGCTAGTCTCGGCATAACACAGAGGAAGTGACTAATGGAGCTGGGCATAATAGCCATGGGCTCAGAAGCAGTGCCAGCCAGCTTCCTCTAACACTATGGTGACAAGCTTGGTTCCTCTGCTTTCGAAACTGAGACCACATAGAGTGAGAGGAAACCCAATAGCTGAGGACCCCTTTGGGACTTATCCCATGGAAGTCATGTGACTTAGTCTCTGGCAGGTGACCTCACTTTCAAAAGGTTTGCAACTCTTGAGAGAATGCTTTCTGAAGTCTGTTGGGGGGGTGGGCACTACTGCCGTGACTTACCTGTTTTTGTGAGAAACAATGGTTCTGTGTTCACCATTAGGTTGATGGTTGAACTGGATGCTCGGTGTGCTGCCTGAAGAAGTGGAGGCTGAGTTTTCTCTATATGGGGGGAAAAATACAGGCAACTAGTAGTTGACTCAGAAACCAAAAGGGCTGGGGAATGCTAAGCTGCCTTTCTGGATTGATCTCTTGGGTGATGGATGCTATTAAAACATAGGAGAGGTTTGAACTCGCTACATATGCTTTAATGTATGGTTAAATCCAACTGTTTATGGGTAGATAGGGGACATTCCCGATCTAAGAGAATGGCACCCTGGAATTGGGTGGGTCTTTGGTCTTTCTAACCTGGGGCTACTGGTGTGCCTTCCTTTCTTCAAGAATGATTCTACCGTGTGGACCACGATGAACTAAGGAGATGCTCCACTCAGACTCTTGGGCAGAATAAAGAATAAAGCAGGTCAGGAATAAAGGGCTGAGAACCCCAAATGACTCAGAATAGAGAGAGAGAGAGAGAGAGAGATGAATGTTCAGAAGGTCTGGAAATGAAGGTCTGCATGGCTGTAGTCCAGCCACTTGGGAAGTGAAATAGGAAGATATTTTGAACCCAAGGATTCCAGGACATGCTAAGCAACATAGAGACCCTAGCTTAAAAAAATAAATTAAATTAAAAAGTAAATTAAAACAAGAAAGGGATTACAAGGAAAGGCCTGAGTAAAGTGTTCACGCCAGCCAAGAATGAGCAGGTAGGGTGAGGGAGGGAGCGCCTGCTAGCCTATCTCCTTAGCTTCAGATGCCCCATGACTCTGCACAACAAGAGCTCTCAAACTCCCTAAGGCTCCCTCAGGACTCACTTCTATTCACTGAACCTGGAAACAGGGACCGGAAGTAGCAGCAGAGACGCCTCCATCTTCCTTGCCAGGATTCGGACCCCTGTTTCCCAGGTGCCTTAAACATGATAGGCTGAGACAGAGCAAACCTGGCCTCCACTTAAAGCGTCCCAGGAGCCAGGGCCGAGGGCATATGGCACAGGGAACGCCCAATCCCATGCTGCTGCTGTGGCTGCCATTTTCAGGGTGTAGCCTGAGTACCCAAGATTGATGGATTTTTACTTAATTGTGTCTGTGCTTCAGAGTGGATTCAAGGCATCCTTGTTTTATACCCTGTTTGGTATGCCACGTAGAAATCAAATCCCCGAGTGCTCTCAAAGCGTCAGTACTTACTCGTATTGAAACTTCCTTGGTAGATGGCTCTGGCCTGAGACTGCAGGTAGGAGACCACTAGGACATGGTACAGCTGTCCAGCCTGCAGGCCTCCGATGACACGGTCAGTGGCAGTGAGGTTTTGTCTCAGAACCAAGGACTGGTCATGGGCCAAGGTGACAGTGAGGTCATAATAATAGGAGCTGGAAGGCTCGGGCCGCTCCCAGTGCAGTCTGGCGCTGTTCTCAGTGACTTCAGAGACCTGGACTTCTCGGGACACTCTCGCTGGAAGATCAGAGTGCAGAGTTAAAAGTAAAACTCCTCACAACGGGAACACATGTGGGAGCTTCAGAAGAGATGTTGGTGATGTTTGTGGACAGCTGGCCTGAAGCTTGCCGAGAAAGGGAACTAGCGTCTCACTCACCGGTCACATCCTCCGCCAGCCTGCCTGGCATGTAACAGCATAGTGACTCAAAAACACCCTATTCATCAACAAGATACATAAGTGACCATCTTCATTTTTGTATCAAAAATCCCTTGTGAAGGAGAGAGTTTGAAATGTACCTTCCAACATGCTAGCAGGAAGTTATATGTGTGGTACAAGACCAGCTCTAGGATTTCAAAGGTGGAAAATCATGGCATTGTAGGCTATGACAAGAACATACTGTCTTGGCTCCCCATCTGCTCATAAGGTAAGGATAATTTCTACTTTTTCATGAGCATATATATTTTAGACTCATCCTCTTTTGTAGATTATGACATTCTGTAGAATCTTCCTACATCTTCATTGAAAAGCTAACAATTATACCCCTTGGGTCTCTAACTCACCCCCCCCCACACACACACACTAATAAAATCAGAAATGTGCTTTTCTTGGGCCAGAGCGAGCATGCTGGTCAGCCTCTGAGGGAGAACTGAGTTTCTGAGGTGTAATTTCTCACTTTATTGAACTAACCCTTATACTGCCACAGTACTCAGTGCAGAGCCCCCTTCTGTAACCTTGTCCCTTTTGGAAAGAAGGAATAGATTATCATAGTAACAGCTTAGATCTTTCCAAGCCATTTTAGAAGGGGAGCAAATCTGGCTCAAGAAAAACAATGAAGGAAGGAAGGAAGGAAAGGAAAGGAAGGAAGGAAAAGAGAAAGAGAAAGAAAGAAAGAAAGAAAGAAAGAAAGAAAGAAAGGAAGGAAGGAAGGAAGGAAGGAAGGAAGAAAGAAGAAAGAGAGAGAGAGAGAGAGAGAGAGAGAGAGAGAGAGAAAGGGAAGGAAGAGAAAGGAAAGGAAGAAAGAAAGGAAAGGAAGGAAGGAAGGAAAAAGAAAAAAAGAAAGAAAGGAAGGAAGGAAGGAAGAAAGGAAGAGGAAGGACAGGAAACAAGAGGAGATGAGAGGAAAGGAGAAGAGAGGAGAGGAGAGAAGAGGAGAAGGGAGGGGAGGGCGAGGGGAGAGGAGAGGAGAGGAGAGGAGAGGAGAGGAGAGGAGAGGAGAGGAGAGGAGAGGAGAGGAGGGGAGGGGAGAGGAGGGTAGGGGAGGGGAGGGGAGGGGTAGGGGAGGGGAGAGGAGGGGAGGGAAGGGAAGAGGAGAAGGACACCGCTCTGCTGCCTAGCTAGAACAAAGCAGCAGGCTTCTCCTCTCTCTCTCTCTGAGTCAGGAGCATCCAATTCAAGGCCCACATCCCTCATGTGACCAAGAACAGCCATGGGTATGGCCCAACACAAGATCATAAGCTTACTTAAAATATTACCAAACATATCTTGTGTAACTCTATTACATGGTTCTCAAGCTTGAATGTCATAGATGAGAGCATAGTAGGGCCTAGCCGGTAGCCCGTGGATGATGAGGCCATGGGACCCAGAGAAGGGCCTACTGTGGTGCGGTGTAATTTCTAGATGGCTGTCCCTGTACCCACAGGTAACCATAGCTTTTGCCCCTCATCAAAGAAGCTTCTTTTTGTAGCAGAGAAGACAATTAATTACATTGAGAAAATGTGGAGAACAAATGGCCCTAATTGATGACATCTCTGTTCATTCAAATGCAATCTCTGTACCTAAGTCTCAGGGAATATCACAGAAGATGGGGCAGAAATATCGCAAGAGCCAGAGAGCCAGAATGGGGTTCTGTGGCAGAGAAGGAAGTCCAGGAAGGGCTGGAAGAACAGGAAGATGTCTTCCTCAGGATCCCAGCATCCCTGAGAGGTTGTACGAGGGGAAACTGCTTTACAATACAGGAAAAAGCAAAAGTGATATGTGGACAATCCTGTGCGTGGCTAGCATCTTCTAAGGTCCTCATATAACTATGGCAACCTTGAGTCAGCAGCCTACCCTGTAAACAGATTCCAGGACCATGTCCTTGGAGTAGTAAATGTGGGCACAAAAGATGGTGTCTCTAACAAGACTTTCTTACCCAAGGGCTTAGTAGTGGCTGGCTTGGTGGCAGCTGGTTTGGCCTGTGGCCTGGGGGCCTCTGGCTTGGTAGCAACTGGCCTTACGGCAGCGGCAATGGGTCTCGATGCTGCGGGTTTCGATGCTGCTGGCTTCGCGGCTGATGCCGGTCTGACTGTGGCTGTGCTCGTGGCCACAGGTTTGGCTGCCGCAGGCTTGTTGGCAGAGGCTGGCTTCACAGCGGCTGGTTTAGTAAGGACTGGCTGAGCAGGGGCTGGCTGAGCATGCATTGGTTGAGCATGAGCTGGCTGAGCCTGAACTGCTGGCTTAGCAGGGGCTGGCTTGGCAGCAGCTGTCTGAGGAGGGGCTTGCTTAGCAGGGGCTGGTTTAGCAGATGCTGTCTGAGCAAGGGCAGACTTAGCAGGGCCTGGTTTTGCAGATGCTGTCTGAGCAGGGGCTGGTTGGACATGGACTGGCTGAACAGGGGCCGGCTGAAGATGGACTGGCTGTGGAGGCACTGACTTAGCAGGGGCTGGTTTGGCGGGGGCTGGTTTAGCAGGGGCTGGTTTGGCAGGGTCTGGCTTAGCAAGAACTGGCTGAGCAGGGGCTGGTTTAGCGGGTGGTAGGTTTACAATTGCTGTTGGTTTGGTTGTTGTCACTGGCTTCATTGTGGCCACAACTTTAGATGTAAGACTTGAATTATGTGGGGTGTTTCTGTTAAAAAACAAATTAAACATTACCTGTACCCATGCTTTTACATGCTCTAGAGAATCATAACCCTGTGATCTACAGGAAATTTGCCGTATTAGTCACATGAAGATGCTGGTTTCTATAATATGACATATACAACAACTCTTACTTTCAGAATCTGTCCCGAAGAAAATATTAAGCAGAATATTAAAATAGAATTATTCAAAAATTATTACATTAATTATTCATAAATCTGACATCCTCGTTTCAATGGATAAGAAAAGGCAGAAAATAAAAAGAAGAATAAATATTTAGCAATGTTCTAATTTAAACAATCAACTGAGTCGTGCCCAACAAAATCAGTACTATTTGCACCACAAAGTATCTACTCATTATGTGAGGTGGCTCACACTTGTAATCCTAGCACATTGGAAAGATGAGACAGGGGAATTGCCATGAGTTTGAGACCAGTCTCAAAGTACCAAGTAAGTTCCAGGCCAACATGGACTAGTCAGTAAGACCATGTCTCAAAAAGAAAGGATAGAGACAGGGGAAGGAATGCAATGTAGTCCTCAACTCTGATCACACTTGCCCCAGTCTAGGCTCTGGACAAATTTGACCCATAAAATGTGGTTTAAAGTGACAATGTGCTAGGCCTGGCTTATGTCTCAAGAGAACTTATATGTAGTCTTTTTTCTCATGAAAACCCTCCTGATCAACTTGTGAACAAGCTCAGGCTATGCCACTGGAAGATAAGATGTAGAGCAGAAATGAATCTTCCCACTAAGACCAGGCTAGACCAGCCTGTCCATAGCTGAGAAACATATTATCATCAACATGACAGACAGACAGACTACCCAGCTGAGCCCAATCAGAAATTTCTAACCCACAGGATTGCAAATTATTCTTGTTTTAAGTCTCTAAATTCTGGGTACTTCATTATGTAGCAGAAGCTAACCAATACAAAAGAATGTTTAAGAACTCACATTATTTTAGGGAATTCTTATTTCTATATTTCAGTGTCTCCATCCATGAAGATAGGGATTGACTGGAGAGCCTCTATAGCTACTTTAGTGCTATGATATTTGGTACGACAATCATAGCTACTTACATCTGCCTGTGACCAAACTTCACACCATTCTTTACTGGTTGGTCCCCTTGGAACCAATCACACTGTTTCCTGAGATCTGGAGGCAGGTAGAATGCATTTTCACCTAGAGGGGGGAGAAAAATCAAACTTCGTGTGAGTCATATAGAAATTAAATTCAGTGTGATGAGTTAGTTGGCTAATTCGTTTAAAGGTAGGATGTCCTCAGTGCGAGAGAGCAGACCAGGATAGGATGAAAGCTCGCATAGAGAGTAGAACCCTTTCCAGATACACACTGAACATCAAATTACAATCCAGTTATGTTCAAGGTTCTCTGAGTGCTTTCTTAGGCACATACATTCTTGCTTAATCCTCCTACGGCAGAAGCATGGATCCCTGGGTAAAGCCGAGGCTTTCCTTTGCTTCACATCTTCCCCTAAATCTTTTGAAGGACAGACCTTCATGATGGGAATAGACCTTCATGATGTGCTGTTCATGGTCCTCAGCTCTCCTGAGTGATGACTACTCAGCGTGGACATGCTGCCTTAGCTTCACAGACCTCCCTCCTTTGTTTCATATGTGGCCTGAGCTCATTCACGATGAACTATGTCAGGTCTGAACTATCCCTGTGGTCAATGCAGTCTCAAGAGATCACAGGTATAGGGAACAAAAGACCCATAGGCCGATTAACAGATGCCCTAAGCCCAGTGTCCAAAGGTGGGGACTGTTGAAAATTAGATCCTTGGATAACTGCAAAGCAGCCGCTTAAGAGGAAGTTCATTAGGGAAGAAGAAAGGAGGGGGGAGGATGAGTTTTGCCCAGAGGCGAGCATGGGTTGGGCAGCAAATCCCAAATCAATGCAACTCCTTCTAGAAGCTTCTCTCAAGCCCCCTGACAGAATAGGCTCCCTTATAGGACAACCAGCATACTGGGTCACGCATAGTCAATGTGTGTTTGGTCCATTTGAGAAGCTAGTCGTGAACTCTCTGAAACGGCATCAGTGCCTTATGGGGAGAAAGCATCAGTCAAACGGGCACAATAGGTGAGCAAAGGAAGACAGGGATTGGCCTGTGTGTGTCTTGTTGACTCTAGCTCCTAACTCAAGGCACAGGATATGCCCATGTATATATATACATACATACATATATATATATGTATGTATATATATACATATATATATACATATATATACATATATATGTGTGTATATATGTATGTATGTATGTATGTATATATATACATATATATATATATATATATATATATATATATATATATATATAATGTGTGTGTGTGTGTGTGTTGGATGAATGAACAGGTCACATCAACACAGAGATGTATTTTCAATGACTGTTCACCCAGCCTTGTGACCTGAGCGTATGAGCCTTATTCTAGCCAAGGCCAGAACACACCGCGCGCTGCCCAGGACTTACTGCTGACAAAGGATGGGAGCAGCCGCCCGAAGCGCATCAGAGGCTCCTCATTGAGCTCAGTCGACTTGTCCACAAATTTGAAGAAGACGTCACTGGGCTCACTGGCAAAGCCGTAGACCTCCTTGACATTCACCTTCCGGCCGATGCCCAGAACCACGAAGAAGTAACCCTTGCACTTGGCCTGTAGGATGGCTCTCCGGGCTTCCTCCAGCTGCTGCCTCTGCAGGTCACCGGTCAGCATCAGCACCATAATTTTGAGGTCCCGTGGGTTTGGAGCACTTTCAAAGATGTTCTCTATAGTGTATTCAATGGCATTGCCCAGGCCCATGGTTCCCTGAAGTTGGGTCATCCTCCGGCTAAGGAAGTCCAGCAGCTTTTCCTTGGCACCGTAGTCTGTCAGTGAGAATTCCACCTTCACGGGTGGCACACTGGCATTGTCCGCAGACTCGTAGGTCGCCTGCTGCACAACGGCCACCCTGGCAAAGTGCTGGGAAGCCTTGGGGTCTGGGCTCAGGTCCAGCTGTCTGATCACGTAGCCTATGTACTTCTTCATTTCGTTGAACTGGAACAGAGTGGTAGCCTCTGAACTGTCCAAGATGAAAGCCAGGTCTATGTCCACATCGCTGCCTGCTGCCCTCCGGTCCCTGAAGGAGGGCCTCCAACTGCCAAATCCACAGGATGGGTCGATGTTGCAAATGTCTAGAAGAAAAAAAAAAGCACAGTGGCCCATTACCATGTGGTCCCAGCTGCATCCCGACCTTCAGGGAGTCAGGTGATTACAATCATCACAGGAGATAGAAACTTTGCTGGGGAATAAGATGCACGCCCCAAATCCATGCACTTGGGAGGCAGAGGCAGGAGAATCACCAGTTTGAGGCCTAGAATACATACTTAGACTATGCCTCGCTGATTTAATTGTGCCCAGATTTCAGTTTTTGTCCCCTCATTTCGCTAAATGAAACTTGTCAATGATGTAAAGTCTTCATAGTGCTCTGTGAGACTAAGTCATTCCTGTCACTTGCTGTGCCTTAAAGCTATATTTTCTTAAAGCACTTTTTTTTTTTTTTGGTTTTTTGAGATAGGGTTTCTCTGTGTAGCCCTGGCTGTCCTGAACTCACTTTGTAGACCAGGCTGGCCTCGAACTCAGAAATCCGTCTGCCTCTGCCTCCCAAGTGCTGGGATTACAGGCGTGCGCCACCACCGCACGGCTCTTAAAGCACTTCTGAGACAAACATGTAGGCTCTAGATTCCAAGATGAGAACTCCCTTGAGTGGCCCTTACATTAGGAAATACAATGAGCCTCGAGTCTTAATTTAACATTATCACTCTTCATTCAAAAGTCCCTCTGTAGTTACAACTTTGGTGGCTATGGTTGGACAGATCCCCGTGCCCAGATAGATGAACAGCTTACCCAAGCAAACGTGGCAGGTAAGGACATTCTTCAGGAAGTCTGTGAGATCCCTCCTGGCAGGCAGAACCAGGGCATGTCCCACCGCTGTGTTATTGATCTGGTTCAGACAAAGGGCGATGTCAGGATGCATACACAAAGAGGGAGCCGTTATGAAAACACAGAGTAACAACAGGACAAAATCAATGCGATACGCTTGCCCCCAGCAGAGCATCTTGTCATTTTGGACTCTGGTTGCTCAGATGATTAATTAGACACTAAACAAAGTGTCTGGTATGCCTCTGATGAACAGTGGGGGATAAAATATGGTGGTGGTGGTTTAATAGTGGCAGCAAACTCCGATCTGCCCCTTCCCTATTCTCTCCAGAGTAAGTCAACAAGAATATCCCTCCTTGGAGATGAAAACATCCTTCCTATTACAGTGACAGGCATGTGACATCCACAGGACGAGTAACTGGTATGAATGGGTAAGGGGATTCCTTTCCGATCTGTGGAGTCACATGTGTTTCTGGGCCCCTTAGATCATACAAAATGAACAAAAATGTTTCCTCACAGGAACTCCTGGCCTGGAGCCCAAGTTTAATACTGAACTCCAAACCCAGTGTCTGGCCCCAAACCAGGCTGCTGTTTGGCACAATAAACCCTGAGGGACAGTGGCACTGAGCAAACCATAGCCTGCTGACACAGAAAGTGGTGCTCCCAACTGGTAAGGCACAGAGCCCAGGTCACACAGCCTCACCGCACAAGTGAGAAACCCAAGACCCAGAAAGGGGCTACATACCGTGGTGTAAGGCAGGAGGCAATGGGGACTAAGGACACCTAATTCTGGTCAAGGGCTCCTGTCCTTTGTATCTATTGTCCATTTGTCCTAACTAGTGTCACTAGAAGTGGCCCTGAATATAGTACTTGTCAGTTACAATTAAAGATATATAAGTGAGAACAGAATGTGTCCTCTGCACAGACTGGCTGGGAGAGCTAGCTAAGGAAAGGTTTGCACAGTGCCAGGTGGGAGGATCCCGAGGCCACTCATATTTTGAGGACCTCACTGAGAGCCTGTAGGTCCTAATGGCCAGCTCAGGAGAGTCTCCTCCAGAACAGAGTGGGGTGAGCTATATACCCAGTATATGAGCCTCAGAATGTAGTGGCCCAGCAGCCTTCTCCATACTTGAGACCCTGACTAACTCCAAGATGTTCTAACCCATGAGTAAAAATGAACAAAAGGTTTAGCAGCGTGTTAAAGGGAGTCAGACAGGGTTATATAAAACTCAAGTTGAGCCACTTGGTGAGGAGCCAGAACTGTCCCACTCCACTGAGAGACAGAATCCATTCACGCCAACAACCTCCACTTGACCAGCAAGAACAGAGTGTTGCTACCTAACCAGCACTACCACCATGTACAGCAAGATCTGGAGGGAGTAAGTTACAGTCCTCCAGAGGTTGGTGCCGATGCTGAAGCCATAGGCTGCCCTCGACACCTCACAAGAGATCTCAACCGTCCCAGCCCACTCAGACCGTGCAGAAGCCAAAGGACACACATTCTGCATAGAGAACACGGCATTCCTTAGAGATTTCTCAAAGATGAGAGGGAGGTGGGGCCAAAGCACGGAGCACAGACCTGCAAGGCATTGATGAGCTGTCGGTCCTCCTGGCTTGTAAGGAACAAGGGTGTGATCCCTGCATCTGAAAGCTTGAGCACAGCCTCTCGGAGCTGGGGGGATGCTCTCGTGGGCTTATTGCTGAAGAAAATGGCCACTTTCCTCATCAGGAACCCACTCCTCACACGTTTGAATGTATTCCTGGCCACAAACGACATTGCGGTCTCCAGGCTCTGCTGCTTAGAGGTCAAGGCCACTTGGAGATTCTGAATACTGTCCAAGAGGGCAGACTTCTTCTTGGAGTCAGCAAACCGGATCTCTGTGGTCACCTCATTGTTATAGGTGACCACAGCCACACGGGCACCCCTCGGACAGTTGCTCTCTGCGATGGTCAGATCTCCCACAATGCTCAGAAGCACGTCTCGCATCCGACTGAAGGTGTCCTGAGTAACCCCCTCAGAGGTGTCCAGGGCAAAGGCCAGTTCTGTCGGGAATACAGGGCACTCCAGGGGCCCTGTGGAAAATGGGAGTTTCAGAGATAAGCCCTACTCACCGCTGAGGATCCATCTCTCCTCAGAAGAATGTGAAGTCACCAATACTCACCATAGCAGCAAGCTATAAAGGAAACAAAGAGAAGAGAGGATGAGAGCCAGGTCTGCAGGGTGATAATGGTAAAGGTAAAGGCATGACAGACCCCAGAAGAGCGAGAACTTACGGCATTTGTCTCTGATGCTTTGGATGAGGGCACATTGCTGTGGAGGAAATCACAGTGTTAGGAAGAGCAGGTGACAGGTGTGTAAGACAACAGTTTGCTCTGGGCACACACTACTTACATCAACGGAGTCGCCTCGGTTGCCCTTGTGACCCTGTAAAACCAAGCAACGAAAGTCTGAGAGAGGAGGCAGATGCATATGGTGTGGTTTAAGAAGAGAAAGGGGACAGGAGAAGATAGGATGGGCACAATCGAATCATAGTATGTACACACGTGGAGGTATCAGAGTGGAACCCAATGGCCTAGACAATGAATGTGTGTTAAGAATTATAAGAAGTGGCAGGAGGCATGGCTCATTGGTTAAGAGCTCTGGCTGCTCTTTCAGAGGTCCTGAGTTCAATTCCCAGCAACCACATGGTGGCTCACAGCCATCAGTAATGGGATCCGATGCCCTCTTCTGGTGTGTCTGAAGACGGCTAGTGTACTAACTGTATAACAGAACGTAAATAATAACTAAATCTTTAAAAAAAAAGAAACACAAAAAACCAACCAAACAAACAAAAGAATTATAATAAAGAGAAATAAAAGAAAGAGAAAGGCTATTCTTTAGCCATTGGAACAGAATGGGGAATAATAGAAGCGCAGCAGACACTGCGTAGCCTTGAGCTTCCACAGCCCCTCTGTCTAAATTGGCGCCCACCACTGGAGCAGAAGAAACATACAAAGTATTCTTCTGCCTAGGATGTGAGCTTGCTTTGAAGGCGCTCCACTCCTGTCACCTGGTAACTCAATTGTTCACCCATGTAACTCATGACTCTAAACCCAGCCACTTGGGCCCCTCTCAACTGCTCTGGGCAATGAAAACAGCGTCCCCTGAGGACACGGCTTCCTTCAGCATGCTCGCTCTGCACAGCCTGCTCCCAAGGAAGTGCAGATAAGGAATTATCACGTTGTCCCCTCGTGTCAAAAAATACCTCACCCCCAGGCTCTAGGGACAGACTCCTGACCGACCTCTGTGTTTCTGTCCCCTTGTTTTGTCAACCTACGGTCAGGCTTTGGGGCCACTTGGCTGGTTTTCCCTGAAGCAGTTTTTCTTGGCTAGTAACTGGGCATACCAGGCTCAGCACGCCCTGTTAACTGCATCGCCCCCTCAGTCTGTCTCCATCACATGCAAAGGCCCAGCCTTCTTCCCTTGCCTTCGAGCAACCCAATCCCTCAATCTCTCCCTGTAGGTGAGGCTGGACCACTCCTGGTTTGGGTTGTCCATTCTTCCTCGAACCTCATGCATTTCAGTAGAGGGGCAGACCAGGTATGGGAACAGCAGTAGCCGGGATAAAGATTCCTCCTGGGCTCTGGGAAAGCATGACGGATGGGTTTTTAAACGCTGAGTCAGTGGCTCCCTTAGGAATTGTATAAACAAAGAAAGTGCTCCCCAAACCCAGATCTGGTCTAGTTGTGCAGCTTCTGCACGATACAAGCAATTGCACTGCAACTTGCTTTCTCCGAACAAACCTATAGTGAGAGATTATAAAGGCAAGTAGTATATTATTCCCTCCATCACAGAGTAGCATATAAACCATAGATATAGCTCAATGGGACAGTGTTTGCCTGGTGGGAATGGGGGTCTTGCGTCCAATTCCTAGTACCACAAAAAAAATGCTATTTATTTCCTTGTTTATGGTTCTAGGAACAAAATCCAGGTTCTGCCTGCACGCTCAGCCACAGAGCTTTGCTCCCAGTCCCCAGAAGACATTTTTTCAAAGCTTATTATTTCGAAACTCAAGTATGCTTAGAAGGTAATAAGCTTAATAAACAGATAACACATAGCAGGGGACTTTTCTGAGGACAGAAGATGATTGGAAGTTTACAGAGATTAGATGTTAGGCACCCACCATGCTTCTCTCCACCTAATGACTTGTTAACAATTGGATGGATACTTACAGATGGTCCTGGGAAGCCAGGGTCTCCCTTCTGTCCAACTACCCCTGGAGGTCCCGAATTTCCCTAAAGGAGGTAAAAGATGGAACATTCTTAGCTCCTGTAGGGAGAATGGTGGTAAGAGGAATCCATTCCAAACTACCCATCACCACGAGGAGTCTCCAAAACTTAGGGCTAAGGATAAAGGACCCCAAAGAGTTTCTGTGACTCTCTACACTGTATAGTTTGACAGGCCAGGGTAAGATAGATGGTTGTCCCCAAACCATCACTAACATTCTTCTGAGTATCCAAGAGAATTAGCAACTGTCAATCCATGGACACCACTAGCCCATTTCAAAATGATCTAGATGGACTGTCTTTACTGATCAAATTCACTGCGTAACTATTGTTATTAATTATATTTCAGGTTGAAAACAGCTGTGAGTAGCATTATTTATATCTGGACTATGAATTGAGATTCTGTTTCGTTAATGTTGGAGAGGACGTGAATGATCATTGAAGAGAGAAATCTAGACTCAACACTGAGGGATCTTATCAGCCGGGCAATGAGGAACCCATAGTCCAGGCAGGGCTCACCTTGAAGGCTACCGGCTTCCTAAGCAAGTCTCATTAAGCCCTGCTTCCTCACATCTGAATAGTCATGACACCACCCAGCCTAAGACCTAAGCCTTCCTGGCACCATTATGGGGTAATCTGTGGGCTAATGGCTCTTGAGACATGCCAGAGAAAGAGCTATCAAGCCCTCCATACAAGACGTCATGGCTGAGGGTAGGCAGGTGTAGAACACAGCTCTCATGGGCTGAGAGGACATTGGTTTGAAACTTGGAATTCCCTCCTACCACCGGGGCTGTCACTGATCAGGCTGAGAAAGAAGACTGTGATTTTTAAGTCTCAGCATCCCATCACATGGCCATGAGCCTGTTCCTTCCCACTCACAGCAAGGCTTGGGCGAACTTACCCTCCGACCTCTGATGCCTTTGGGTCCTGGTGGTCCATCTGCCCCTGGCTCACCAGGGGTTCCCTGAGAAGACAGCCAAGAAGTGACACATCAGGGTCTTCAACAGAAGGTCCTGCTGGGTGGGGGTGTCCTTGCAGTAGGACCCCAGCAGAGCATCCGGACCAAACTTTCCAAATAGTTAACAGGTTCACATCTACAAACGGCTCCAGTGTATTGGTGCCATTTATAGACAGCCTGGGCTTATATCGTTACTGGCATCACTGCCAAATGGGTTGTGGCATTTACAGGTCTCAGACTCTTCCGCTGTCCGCATAACTAACAAGCACCATGAACAGCAAGCACTGCCAACTCAGTCTACACAGGAGGGAGCATCTTAGAGAGCGCAGAGACTTTCCCAGCGTGGCCCTGTCATGAGTGGCTGACCCAAGACTAAAGCTGGGGTACTCTGACTTCAGCTTGTGGGAAAGCCCAGGCTTATCCAGAAACAGTTCCGACACCCCTTTACTCGGGTCACTCACCTTTGGTCCGGGATATCCGGGGAAGCCTCTTTCTCCCTGTAAAAGACAATAAATGTTAGTTAGCATCCTGCTTAAACCCACCTGCCCACAGCCAGGTATGCTCCTCCCCACAGTTACCTGGCAACAGCGAGGTAGGCCTGACCCACTATAAAGGGGCTGCTTGCCCCCTCCTCCCTCTCTTACTCCTGCTTCCCGCTTGCTTCTCTCTTGCCCTCTTGGGCTCTTCCTTTCCCCCTTTTCTTTCCCCCTCTCTCCCTGTGGTCATGGCTGACCTCTGCTTCTCTACTCTCTCCATCGCTCTGCCTTTCTCTGCCTCCACTACCCCCTTAACTCCCCCGTCCCCATGCCCTGAATAAACTCTATTCTATACTATACCTATGTGTGGCTGGTCCCTCAGGGGGAAGGGGTGCCTTGGCATGGGCCCACTAAGGCACCCCTTTCCCCCACACTTCACCACACCCCCATAGAACATATTCTTATACCTCTTTATCTTTTTATAAACACATCGATAAACACCTCAGTATCAGGTCCCAACTTAAAGCCATCTAAAATCAATTTCGATCCAAGATGTCAGAAGCCATCCTCGGTGACCCCCAACAATGGTGGCATCTAGAAGCTTCGCCAGATACGTACTTTTTTGCCTCTGCGTCCCTCGCTGCCAACCCCGTCTCTCCCGTCATCTCCCTACGAGAAACAGAGAGAGGGTGTTACTGCAAGCATATTGCATAGGGCACTTCAAGGACACCATGTCACACTGTCCCCTCAACAGAGAGGGAGCGCATGAGTGTTTGGGGACCAAAAGGCAAGAGAAAGAAGCCTTCCATCTCTGAGCCCTCCTCCACGGGTGTGAGCAAAGTCGTGATACACAGATCTGTGTGAGCATTATCTGCGAGTCTCCCTCAAAACAGGAATTCTGCCCTTAACCTCTCAGGCATCCTGAGTCTTCTGTGCGCAGGTCTTCCTCTCCAGCCCCCAAGCCCTTCCTGTACTAGCCTGACACCCCTTCCAGACAGCCCTCCTCCTGGGCTCTGCATCCCCATGCCTGTGGCCCGCCATCATGTGAGGCATTCAGAGTGAAGACTGTTAACTGTCCCACAACGAGAAGAACGTGTTGGGAAGACGTATCAGTATTTTAAAGCTTGGGATTATAATAATCTGGTGTCTGGTCCTTTTACAGAGTCTGCCAGAAGCGTGACTTGTTTTAGGAAAACCCCCAACAGCCTATAGATTTCCTTTTTGCTCACAAAGCTACCAGGGAAATAAAACTCATTTTGAAATAAGCCACTTTCACCACTGTCAGCCGTATTCTCAATAATCCAAATGGAGCCGCTGCAAACCTCTCCAAGTCTAGGATGCTTTCTGCATCATTCATCCTAGTCAGTGACCCCCCCGAAGGGCCCTGGGTGGCCTTACCGTCTCCCCACGGGGTCCACGGTTCCCGGTGCTTCCCTTTGGCCCTGGCTCTCCTGGCTCGCCCTACATGGGGAGAACAAGAACGACTCACTGAGTGGCGGCCAGCTCATGGGGACCCAAGCCCCACGCTTGCTGTGCTGATGTCGGGGGAAGGCGCCTCATACGTCACCCTTTAGGTTTCTATGAAATCAGATTTTAATCGTCATAAGCCAAGCACAGCAAGACGATTGCCACATGCTGTCTCACACATGAAGCGGCAAAGGCTGGCGTCATGATAGAGTGGACACCCATGATCGGTCGGGACAGAGCATTGTAGGACAGAGCATAACTGGGTCACAGGTACCAACATGCAGTTTAAGCAGGGGGAGAGTGAGCTAGTGGGCACTGTGGGATGACTGTAGTTTACAACAACTCGCTACATATTTAGAAGAGAGAGTTTCAAGTGCCCCCACAACAAGGAAATGTCCATTTCTCTGACCTGACCATTATAATGTATGTACGGAATTATCAGGTTGTGCCCTATAAATGGGTACTGTTGTACACATATTTTTAAAATGCTAAATGCAGGGGCTGGCTAAATGGCTCAGGAAGTAAAGGTGCTTTTGCTGCCAAGCCTGACAACCTGAGTTCCCCCAAATCCCATGTGGGGGAACAAGAGAACCAAATCCCATCAAAGTGTCAATCACTTTTACATACCCAGTATGGTATGTACACAGCCACACACAGAATAGATCAAAGATAGATAGATCATAGATAGATAGATGATAAATATTGTTTAAATTTTTATTAAAATCTAATAATAAAACAAAATATTGACTCTGTGTGTGTGTGTGTGTGTGTGTGTGTGTGTGTGTGTGATCTCACCATGTGGAGTAGGCTGGCCTCCAACTTAGAGTAATCCTCCTGCCCCAAGTTCCCACCAAGTGCTGAGATTACAGGCCTGAGCCACCACAAGTGTCTGTATCTACCTTTTGTTTTTGTTCCATTGGGGGGGGTGTTTTGAGACCTCTATAGGGTCTTAGCTGTCCTGGAACTCACTATGTAGATCAGGTTGGTTTCAAATTCACTGAGATTCACCTGCCTTTGCCTTCCAGGTGCTGGGATTAAAAGCATGGATCCCACTAATTGTAACATACAGGTGTGAACAGTGGAGAGAATTGGTGCCTCTGTGACCATTGGTGCACAGGGCTTAGGCTGAAGAGGAGGAGGCAGAGGAGAGGGCAGGCAGCGGGGAGGTGACAGCACCCAGTTCAGCAAAGCCCTACTGTCCCCCAGACAAACCTTCCTCCCCAGCGGACCGGTTCTGCCGCGTTCTCCAGGAGCCCCAGCCGTACCTCCGCCTCCCTGTAAGGCAAGGAGAGGGGTGTACATGAATCAACAATCATCCAGACTTAAGATCCTGGCAGTCCCCGGTCAGAGGCCAGTCTCACCCACAAATCCCAAGCGCTCTATGATGCCCCAGGCTGCCCACTTGAGCCCACAGAGTCACCGAGTGGGTCCTGCAGACTGCACACCGCCAGTCACCCCCACATCAGCTCTACCATCCAACACACTCATCCGGTTGCCACAGGCAGATGCTCACCCGAGATCCGGGAATTCCTTGTTCCCCAATCAGGCCTGGGGGACCAACAGGACCAGGTGGGCCCTGGGGAGGTAAAGGTCATATCACAGATGAGTGCAGTTGATCTGAGTCTCAGTAACGAGTAGTAACAACCCAGATGCCAAGCGACCAGTGAATGAAAAAGGCTCTTCTTCACCCATGTGATGGAATATTACTCAGCCAGTGAAAGGAATAAAATTGCGCCAGGTTCTATAACATGTCTAGAGTTCAGAAAACTATACTGTGTGGAAGAAGCAAAACATAAAACCCACCTATTGAGTGATATCATTTATATGAAATGTCATTTCCAGAACAGAAAACTCCATGAAGACAGGAGGACCAGTGTTGGCCAGAGGTAAGAAGAAGCATCAGGGCTGAGGGTTTCAGGGGCGGGGAGGGGCAGTAAAGGGGGGGGGTAGCAGGGGTTAGCGGCAGCTGGGGTGGGGCAACAGGGGTGGAGGGCAATAGGGGTTGAAGGTGGCAGGAGTTAGGGTGACAGTGTGGGGGTCTATAAAGGTGAGGGGAGATGTGGGAATGGCAGAGGTGGAAGACAACAGTTTGGGGTTGATGGGGGGACCCCAAATAGAGCAATAGAGGGTGACTGTACAATGCCTCCTTTGGGGTTAATAAAACATTTCAAAATTATTACACAATGCGATGAGTGCTCTGAGTGGAATCATTACTAGAGGCAGAATCTGTGTCACACGACCATCACCTTAATTTAAGACAAAGCCACAAGGGTCTGGGAGAGACTGCAAGGCATGAGTCACACCAGGATACTGACCTGTGAACCTCTGGTCCCCTGCTCGCCTTCGAAGCCTGGCTGGCCAGGACCGCCTCTGTTGCCCTTGGAAACAAGACAAACAGGTAAACAAAATCAACTCTCCCCTCTGGACTGGGGAAAGGGTATGGGTGGTGGCGGTGTGGGCCAAAACCTCACACTGGGCAGCAGCGATCTCGCTCAGCCTGTTCCACAGGACAGCTTTGATAAATAAGGATATTTTGGACTGAATCCTCTCTGGCACAGGCAAGATGACCAGACACACAGACATGCCTGGCAGACACATGGACATGCCTGGCAGAGGGCTGCCCAGACCCCTGCCTGTCAGCCTTTTCCCTCCCTTCCCCCACTCCGCAAACTGCACAAAACACCTATCTTAGAATAGGCTGAGTTTGAGAGTGAGAGAGAAAAGGGTAGGGGTTCTGTAAGCTGTTGGCAGGGGACGGCATCTTAATTCCTGGGGTGCCTGTGTCCAGGAGGCTCCTGGAAGTCTAGCTAAGAGACAAGACATGTCAAGCCAGTCCAGCGGCCTACCTTAGCTCCTGCAGGTCCCCTTCGGCCAAAGCCACCCTGTGGAAGAAAGCAGATGTCTTGAGGGGGTGATGCAGATGCTGAATCCTGACACATGTGTCTACCCATCGTAGTGCGAACCCCAATCCAGAAACTAGCCCCTATACCTAGGAGTGACAGCAGGGTGTGCTCATCCCTCCTCCCCAATCCCCAGCAATTTCTACTTCTATGCTACGCCTGCCTGTGAGTTACTCCAGTGAATGATTAGGAATGACTTCTGACCAGCCAAGGAAAATAATGGCTTCTGGCTGCAGAATCCCAGCCAGTTCCCAGAAAAGGATGAGAAACAGGAATGCAAGCATGCCTGTTGCTCTAACTTAGCGGAGTGGAGATGCTTCACTGCAGGAGAAGGGAGCCCTGGGCTCTCAACCCTCCCGGCCAAATACAACAGGAGCAACCCCAGTGCGCACACGTGAACCTGAAAGTTGGGCTCATGTCTTGGCAGTTTCTTGTGGATGTTCCAGGGGCGAGCCTTTATCTGAGCATATCTGAGCCTGCCACAGAAGGACCCAGGGATTCCCCACCTCCTGAATGCTCCGGTGGAGAGGTGGGGGAGGGGACCTGTGGGTGTGCTAAGCTGTCTCTTCAAGGCCAGGGTGTTGGTGGACCTAGGAGTCACATTCTCTACCCCCAGGGGGATCAGCCCAGCAATTGGCCACTCTGCTGCCACCACAGGGCTGGCCTCCTTCCTGGGGTGGGTGCGAGTTAGAAAGCTGCTTTTGTCCTACACAGAGAAGCAACCAAGGCCTGCTCCTCCCTAAGGATCATGCTCTTCATCCAGACTCCTGCAGAGGCCAGAAGAGGCAGCTGAGAAGGACTCTAACACCCAGAGCACCTCTTGGTCTGTGTCTGACAAAGCAGAGAGGGGAGGGACAAAAGGCCTCTCTGTTGGTCCTCACCCTGAAGCAAGCTTTCTGTGTTCCATCTCCCACCACTTAGTGAGCCCCTAAATTGGCTCCAGTTTCTGTCTCACCCATGGTAGCAAACATGACCATACCCCATAGCTGGACTTTCAGTCATGACCTAAGACAACATTGAGAGCTGCGTTACAAAAGCGTATAGAACAGTTCTTGTCTCTGTGTGGCTCAACCGTATTGACCTACCACCACTCCCAGACTTTTTCACGGGTGCCGAGGAACAAACTCAAGCCTATTTGGTAAGCATTTGGCTGACTGAGCTAGCTCTCCAGTCTAATGTTTAAATGTTGGAAAGTAACAATTTAATTTTTGCTTTTAAAAAATTAGAAGCCGGACTGGAGAGATGGCTCAGCGGTTAAGAGCGCCGGCTGCTCTTCCAGAGGTCCTGAGTTCCAATTCTCAGCAACCACATGGTGGCTCACAACCACCCATAATGGGGTCTGATGCCCTCTTCTGGTGTGTCTGAAGACAGCAATGGTGGTGTACTCATGAGCACAAAATAAATAAATCTTTTTTAAAAAGCCATTTGAGTACAAGGGAGTCACTCCTCTGGAAAGCCCTATATACCTCAGGAACAATCTGTGGTGGTCAGCCGCTGAGGCCAGCAGGGCTGAGGACCCCGTCCTGAGCTGTCCACCTCTGTCCTCCGTGTTTCCTGCTCTGTTCATTTCTGAGCCACCCTGGGCACCCACTAACTTCCTAAATCCCCCTAAGGACCATGACCTCCTGGCCTCTCCTCCCAGCGATATGAGCCTGCTCTCTGCTCGCTTGGGCCCTGGCAGCTTTCAAACAGCTTCATAAAGGACGGTGGACTTCACCGTGGCCTCCGCGTTCCTCCAGCGAGTACGGAACAAGCTATTCGGCTGCACACGCTCCAGAATGTACTGGAAACACAACAGCTGAGCCACGCTGTGCCTGAGTGCCCTTCTGTGAGTGGCACAGATATGGAAGCAGTTATACGGGCCCCAGGAATCTGCTTCTCCATCCTCCTTCCTGCGTCCCCACCATCAGCCAGCAGGAGCATTTCTGTCCTGGTGGATTTGCTACTTAGTGGGTAAGAGTTGACCAAATATGTGAAAACAGCAGAGACTTTGTTTTTTTAAGTGTTCAGTGTTCTCTACGGAGGGAAAGGAGAAAGGACTGAAGGGGAAGAAAGGACCGAGGGAAGGAGAGCATTGGGTGCCGGAGGAAGCTGAGAATGAAAACGTCCTATCAGCAACAGGGTGGGTGGAAAGATCCACATCCTGCCTTCTACCCTCCTCCACGGGAAGATGGGCATGAAAGCCTTCGCTAGCTGCCCACGCCATGTTCTGGAGCCTCCCTTGGGAACTATGAGCCAGTAACAATCTAGGGCAGCAGCATTAAGTCAAAGGCAAAAACCTACTTGCTTTATATCGATGCAAATGGCATCAATTTTAGTCCTGTGTCTAGACAGCATAAAATAGGCAAGACAGATGGTTTCGGGAATGGCTCTACACCACTCCCCCCCCTCCACCGTAAGGAGCTGCACCATAGCCCAGTGCCAGGCACTATGCACCAGTCATTTGCCACCGAGCAGAACCCAACATCCCAAGGTACTCACGTCCTTCCCAGGGTCTCCTGGGCTGCCGGGGATGCCATCTCTGCCTGGGAGACCCTGATGTGGTAAAAAAAAAAAAAATTAACATGAAATTCTCACCTGCAAAGAACAACATTAAACCCCAAAAAGTGTTGCTGGAGACATGGGGCAGGGAGGTCTATTCCCAGGGAAGGGTCAGTCTACAGGAGGACAGAGCTCCAGGTGCTCTTGGGAAGCATCAGGTTTAGGGTCACTATCACCCCTTTAGGACTTTGACTTCACCAGAGCTCTCTGCACAGAGCTTCAGGGCACAACAGCTTTCTGGGAGCAGTCCTGGTGCCCAGTCCCATAGAGGCTCCCTTCCCAGGCACACAGGTGCCAGCCTTGGGGACAGTGCTGCTGGTGTCACAGACTCTGCAGTTCATGGGGGCTGCAGCTGGCGAGGCGTGAATGCCGTGAGAGTCAGCTTGCCACCCTGAGCACAGGGGGGTCTCGGGGTACGGATCACTGTACCATGGGGCCGATGTCGCCCGTCTCTCCTTTGGATCCTCTCTGCTGGCTGTCCCGTCCCGAGTCACCCTGAAAACAACAGGGTTGTCAAATGAGCCCCACATAAGGAAAAATTAGAATTCTTAGCATCAGATCAAAGGGAAGGCTCTCAAAGATGGTCCTTCAAGCCACCTTCTACCCAGCTAACACCCAGAGGCTAACCGTGGCTCCGGTGGGATGGCACAAATCCTTCCCTACTGGGGGCATTGAACCTCACATCCCTTCCTCTCCCATAGAGAAGGGTGGCCTGAAGAGGAGGCCATCACAGCAGTGGGCCTTTGCTTAAAGGGTTTACAAATCCACGAACCAGAAAGCTGCACAGGACACATCCTAAGGCAAAGGTGTCCAGAGAGCATCTCGGGAAGACCCTCGGAGACACCCCTACAGAGTGACTTGTACGCCTGTTGTATTGGAAACAAACCATCTCCCATGACCCCCAAATTGAAAGGGCAGGATAAATCCCGTATTCTATCAGCACGTCGTAAAGCATTTTCAAAATGGAAACGACCCCTTTTCTCTTCCCTCCTAAGCCCCCTCCCATAAAAATCGGAAATATAGAAATCTTCCTTACCGGGTCACCTCGAATTCCAACATCTCCTCTCTCTCCTTTGTCTCCCTTGGGTCCTTTGTCACCCTAAATCAATCACACAGTGGAAGTTTAAAGCTAGATATTTCTGGTGGATATTTTGACAAGTATTTTAGTGAGTATTTGAGATCTACAACATGATGCCATGATGCATACATACATACACACACACACACACACACACACACACATATATATATATACACATGTATATATATATACATATATATATACATACATATATATATATGGTTGCTATGGTGAAAAAATTATTGTGTCTATTGTCCCCCTACTTTGTTTCTGTGATCAATTAGCTGGTGTCTGCTATTCCAACCTGAATATCTAATACAGTGATGTTTGCTAACCGTAACCCTCAAGCTACACCTTAGACTTCTACGTTGTTCATCAAAATCACGTTCCTCATTTTGTAAGTCTCATCCGAACACCTGTCGCCATTTTCCCATTTAGCATGAAGCTAAAAAAGATCATTTCTTTTCTAAGATTCATTTTCTTTAAAAGTATGTGTGTCTGTGTGTGTAGGCCTGCGTGCAGTATCTGCAGAGACCAGAAGGGGGCAGCATATCCCCCAGAGTGGGAGTTACAGGCAGTTATGAAAACATCCAGTCTGAAAGCTAGGAACTAAACTGGGGTCCTCTGTATGATCAATCTATGTTTTTAACCGCTGAACCATCTCTCTAGTTCCCAAATTATGTCAAACTATTTCTGATGTGTTTGGCTAGTCCACAAATGTTTCCCGGAGAGCCTCTCAGCCTCGGGCATTGAGAAATGGGTTTACAACAGAACAAACTCAGTCTGTGAAAGTATGTCACCCTGTGGGACAGGGAAATGACATATAGGGTGTCACAGATGAGAGGGGACATCACTCATACATCTACCAGGAAACCCATGGGAAGAATGCTAACTGGTCCCTGGAGAAGGTGTGATGTCCCGCCCTACCCTCACCCTGGACAGGGAGAGATGAGCACACCTACCCTTCTTCCAGGACTCCCCTTTTCTCCAGACGAACCAGGCAGCCCCTTGTCTCCCTGTAAAGACAACGAGAGTGGGTTGTTCAATGTGACAGCTCCTGTGGACTGAAGCAGTTGGACCGTGGGAGGTAAAGCCACTCACCTCTTCACCATCCAGACCGTCCAAGCCGATTTCTCCCAGTTCACCCTGAGAAGAAAAGGGCAGACAGTGAGTGGATCAAGGTATCCCAGTGGGGGAGAAGAAGAAGAAGAAGCATCAGGGGAGTTTTCATTAAAATGAACAAACGTGAGTACCTTCTCGCCTGGGAATCCTCGGGAACCCTGGAAGGAAAGGGGACAGAGGAAACATGAGTGACCAAAAGCCAGCTCCTCGGGACAGAAGCCCCTTCACCTGTGTCTGAATACCCCTGGTTCTGAGGATCTATACATTAAACATGCATTCTGGCTTGCCTCCACTCTCACTGGGGGTGGGATATTATAAAGCGAATTTGCCTGGAGGTGAACACTTGGGTGGTCTTTCTCCCCGGGAAGGAGAGGCCACTCCAAAGACAGAAGGCCAGTTTCATAACGTGCCGTGTGCCGGCCCTTCCCTTCCACCCCTGCTCTCCAAGCCAGCAAGCAGCCGACCCTGGAGTCCCATGCGGTTCTTTCCTGAACCTCTTTCCCTGGCTCCTCCCCGGGCTCGGCCAGAACCTTGCACTTCAGGACTGACTCCTGGAAACTCTGCCTCCACCCAGGCTCCTGCCCGGTGATAGCCTGTGCTCTGGCCTCCTGACCCACCCAATGCAGAGCTACCTTCGGTGAGAGACCCTGGCCTCTGAGAATGGAGAACCCCTAGCCTGCTACCCTCCCTCCCCAAGGCACATGGAGAGTTCACATCCTCCCTGCACGCTCTGCGCGGACTCTCCTACACATACTTTACCTTCACTCCCCTCTGGCCTGGGCAGCCCTGGAAACCTTGTGTGCCGTTCACACCAGGTGGACCTCGCTCACCCTGTAAAGAGAACAAAGGCATTTTGCAGGCAGGAATCTCTTGTCTGGGGTCTCTTCTAACTCTCACCCAAAGAACAGCATGCAGCACACAGCAGACTTCACTGTAAGCAGCAGGCTACGTGTACAGACACCCTCAGTCCCCCAGTTCCTGACTGAGCAAGAATTCACAAGCCCCCCACCCCCCTCACCCCGGGGCTGCGGAGTAGACTCTGGGATGGTTGCAGTGTCCAGGGGGCACTGCTCTTTCCCCTGACCACTGCGCTGTATTGTCATGGTATCCAGCTGTCCCAGAGCAACAGGATCAGCACTGACATCCTTATCTGGTCTGGATGGCCTAGAGACTACCCTTACTCTCCCAGGAGCCCCTCTGTCCCATTTCCCAGAGTTGGGCCTTGTCTTGGGTCCCAGAGCCTCACAGACTTACCAGAGCCTTGCTACATAATAGCTCAGCAGCCCTCCTGCCCCAGCCTCTCACAAACTGGGATTAGGAGTGCCTATCACCACCAACTTCTGCACAGATACTTAGTGGGCACTCGGCACACCATACTTGGTGGTCCCTGGTCTAACCCCCCCTCCACTCTGAGACAGATCAAGACTCCCCATGCACGGCACACACTCATCACAATCAAAGAACCTCACTGTTCTTAGTGTGGGAATGAAAGGAAAATGGTTAAGTAAGTTAAGAGAAAAATTTCCTCCTAATGAGAAAGCCCCTAGCCACCAGACAGGCTACAAACTCTGACATTCAGTTCCCATATGGAAAGAAGAGGAGCCAGTAAAACCCAAGGCAGGGGCTTTTACTCACCGGCCCGCCTTCGTCACCTGGGTAGCCTCGGTAGCCATCTTCCCCAGAGATACCCTGAAATAAAGCACATGAGTTCCATTGTCACCTGTGTTCTGCATAAAGCATCTCAGCAGTGCCTTTGCTCAGTGGCTCTGTGGTGACACACAGCGTGGCAGTGGGCGTTGCCCAGAGCTGGGCATGCCCCCACTCACTATTCAGTGATGATCTTTCCATTGGGCTATCTCAGGCTCTTTCTTTTCCAAGAGAACTGTGGCTCTCTTTTAAGGTAACCGCTGACCCACACTGTGAGGCTGCCAGTGGGCACGCTTGGGTTTTCACATTGTTTTATGAAATGACAGAGCCATATGTCAAAGAGCAGACTGTCCATCCAGTGGAAGAGGGAAACGAGGCAGGTGCTTGGGGCATCTCTATCACCAGCAAGACACTGGGGCTACTGATCAAAGAGCAGTACCTTGGAGCCCAGAATTGACAATATGGCCAGGGCCCTTCTCCCTCTCTCATATCCATCCATGATATAAGAGGAAGTCACCCAGCCAAATAGTTCCAGAGCTTGAAGTCTAGCCTGTGATGTGAGGTCTAGCCTGTGGTATGAAGAGTCCCATTGCCATACCTTCGGCCCGATGCTGCCAATGGGTCCTCTGTCTCCCCTCTCTCCAGAGCATTTGCACGGAACCCCACAGCAAGCTTTCTCAGCAATATTGTCCTGCCAAGGAAAAAGTAAATTAATATTAAGAAGAGAAAACAGAAAAAGACCAAGGTATTGGTATTAGTCCCAACCTGCTACAGTGTGCTACCTAATGCCACTCCCTCAAAGGCTAGCTGCAGCTGAGGGCTCAGCTCTCCACACAGGGTGGGAAGTCACTGGTGGGAGAGAAAAGAAAAACCAACTATGATAATTCTTATCCTAGCCTACTTTCAGTTTCCAGAGGTTTCCAATATAGACATTCAAGGTTTGGATTTTCAGTATAATCTCTGTGGTGGTTTGAATAGGTATGGCCCCTGAAGAATCATGTGTTTGGAATGTCACTATTAGGAGGGACGGCCTTGTTGGGGTAGGTGTGGCCTTGTTGAAGGTGTGTCCCTGTGGGGGTGAGCTCTGAAGTCTTCCATGCTCAGGTTATGCTCACTAACACAGTCTCCTCCGTGCTGGCTGTGGATCAACATGTAGACCTCTCAGCTCCTTCTCCAGCACCATGTCTGCCTGGATGCTGCCGTGCTTCCCACCGTAATGATAATGGACTGAACCTCTGAACCTGTCAGCCAGCCCTAACTACATGTTTTCACTGTAAGAGTTGCCTTGGTCATGGTGTCTCTTCACAGCAATGAAACCCTAATCAAGACAACCTCCTCATGTCCAAACCTCAAATATAAAATCCAGACAACACAGTGAAGCAACCTGAGGACACAGGACATTCTAAATTAGAAATCCATAGCTTGCCTTTCTCTGAGCCACGGGTGGGATGGTGGAAATCAGGACCAGCCTAGGGGAGTCCCTGAAGAAGCCATGGGTAGGCAGCATGTGAGGCCCTGGGCTCTGGGCCAGGATCTCCACAATCTGGGTCACCAGTCACCTCTCCATCCCTGCCTCACCGAGTCCCTGACCTTACGTAGCCCAAATACACTGCCATTCACAGAGTTAGTGCTGATGGCATGCACTCACGCCCCTGTTTTAGGCTGAAGCTGCTTCTACCCAATAGAAACATCCAGGTTTTTAAGACAGAAAGAGGAAGAGAGGACAGCACTCCCTCCCACTCCTACAGCCTTAGTCACTGACTGAGAGTCACTGCCTACGTCCCCACCCCACTCCCCATTCCAGGAGGCAACTACTCTCTCTGAGAGAAGAGCCCAGACAGGGAGGCAGGGAGAGGCCGTCCCCACCTGGAAGTAGTTTCCATCTCTCCTTCCCTGAGTATTCTTGATTCCATCATGCAGATGGTATATCAAGGACTCATACAATAAAGCAAGCCTTGAGGGAGTCAGTGATTGTGTGTGTGTGTGTGTGTGTGTGTGTGTGTGTGTGTGTGTAAAACTCTTTAAAAGAGACAAAGACTCACAAGCTGCTCCGCCAGTTCGTAGTCCAAGTCAAGCAAGTTGAGCCTCAGGGGCCTGTCATACATGAAGCCCCGCCCGAACTCCAGCTGCATCAACCGCTCCAGGTTAGCCACGCGTTCAAGACCCACCAGGATCAGCGCTTGGGCACCTGTGAGAAAGGAACCACTTAATACACCTCACCTAGGCACTGGAGAGCTGGATTTCATTTGTTCCTGACTCTGGCTTTACTCCGTTAGGTGATTTGATGGGGCGGGGGAGAGGGGGTTGTTGTTCTTCGGCTATGATTATTCATTTTGGGAGGGGAATACAAGTGCCTTGTGCACACGGGGCAGTCAGAGGACAACGCTCCGGAACTAGCTTCTCCTTCCACCCTTGGAAACTGAACTCGGGTTAGCAGGCGTGGCGGTGGCTGCCTTTCCCCACTGAGCCTTCTCTCTAGCCTACATTGTTCACTTTTTGGTGGTCCTGAGGGATCGAACCACCAAACTGGGAACATGAAATGTGGGTGCTTTGCAAGTTTTCCACAACTGAGACATATCCCCAGCTCCCCTTTTTAATTGGTCTTAAGGAAAAGTTCACAGTTAAATTTTTGCTGTAATCTACATGTGTTTAATGAAACCAATTTGCTTCTTGAAGAGTTGGGATACCGAATTCTTCTGAGCAACTGAAGATCTGTGGCATGTCACCTCTGTCCCTGCCGACCGGGAGTGTGCCATGGGAAGAACAGACAGATTAACACATCTGAAGTCAGGTCACAGAAGTGTCCTCTCCACTGTTTGGGGAGGGATGAGCTCATAAGTACAATGTGCTTAGGTGGGTCTGGGGGGATGGCTCAAATGGTTAAGAGTGTGTGCTACTCGGAAAGCGGACCTGCGGAAAGCGGACCTGGGTTCAGATCCAAGCACCCACAATGGGTGGCTCACAACTGTCTGTATCTCTAGTTCCAAGAGATCCAATGCCCTTATCAGCCTCAGAGAACAGACTTGGTATACACACACACACACACACACACACACACACACACGATAGATAGACAGATGAACATATAGATAAATAAGTCTTATTTAAAGATAGTGTGCTTGGATAGTTCTGCTTCCTTAACTTCTAAGCAGTGGTTCTCAACCTTCCTAATGCCCTTATAGCCTCAGAGAACAGACTTGGTATACACACACACACACACACACACACACACACACACGATAGATAGACAGATGAACATATAGATAAATAAGTCTTATTTAAAGATAGTGTGCCTGGACAGTTCTGCTTCCTTAACTTCTAAGCAGTGGTTCTCAACCTTCCTAATGCTACAGCCCTTTAATACGGTTCTTCATGTTGCTGTGACACCACCACCACCACCACCACCACCACCACCACCACCCCTGCCAACCAACCACCCGATTAATTTTGTTGCTACCTCATAACTGTAATCTTGCTGTTATGAATCATAATGTAAAAATCTGATATACAGAGTGTCTGATATGCTACCCCTATGAACGGGTGCTTAGCACCCCACAGAGGGGTTGTGGCCCACAGGTTGAGAACCATGGCTCTAGCCCCTCTGGCATTGGCAACTGTTTGATTAGTCAGAGCTGAGATATTCCGAAGCTCATCCAACCAAACAAGGCTGCTCAGGCAGCCACTGGCAAGCCTGCTTGATAAGAGCTTGTGTGGTTTATTTTATATTAATTATGTGCATATTAAGTGATTAATACTGGTCGCATTATATTACTTTAGTGGTCTAAATACTAAGCTGTGATCACTGCAAACTGATGGTGTAATGACTTTCTGCTCATCCCATCCCTGGTGTGTGCGACAGCCTTGAATGAACTAACACTTGAACTCTTTTGCAAAAGCCTCGTGCATTGTGGGTGTTCCCCATGGTCAATGTGTCTGAAGCTGGCCTAGCTCTAAAGCTGTTCCTGGCTCAGAAGTAGCTTCTGTACCCTTATGTTACAGCCCAAGCAGGGAAGGAAGGGCCAAAATGGCAGGACAAGCCCTCTGATGGTCCACACCCCAGGACTGCACGGACAGATCTCTCTCGGTAAAGCGGCCAGTCTGCCTTGGGCAGCGGGGAGGGGCTTACTTCTCACACGGAGGAAGCCTGGAACCTACCTGCTAGCCGGAGCTCCTCGGATGCTCTGTACAGGTCAGCCAGGTCTCCGTCTGCTCCATCCGTGAAGTGAATGACTACCTGGAAGCAACAGAGGGGTGGAGGCTCACCCATCCGGCCAGCGAGCATCATGACAGTCGGAAGGGAACTGAGTGGTCACGGTGAGCTCAGATTCCTCCTCTACACCCGAGGGGACTGGAGGCCAAGGGCCAGGGCGATGTGTAACTTAAAGGCATGTGCATTCATGTCTGACTGATATTTTAAAACTACAAGCAACAGTGACAAGTACAACAGTTTATCGTATTCTCATCCTTATGAGATATGGTTTCTAGAAACTGTGTGTCTGCATGGATGAGTACATACATGTGTGTGTGTGTGTGTGTGTGTGTGTGTGTGTGTTCCCTCAAAAACTGGTTGAAATTCTGATTTCCAGTACCTTGGATGACTGCACTTGCAGGTAGGACCTTAAAGAAGCAGCCAAGCTGTGTAAGATCTGAGTGGCCTCTAATCTAGTCCGATGGCTGACTTCCAGGAGAAGGCCACAAGCAACCAAAGGGATGGTCACGTGAGGACCCAAGGAGAAGGCTGCTATGGGAAAGCCAAGCAGCAAGGCTGCAGAGCAGAGCAGCCATGCCCAGGTCTTACTTGATGTTGGTCTCAGCCTCCAGCAGAGGCTGGGGGAAAGAAATCCTTGTGGTTTAAGGCGCCGTGCCTGTGGTATTTTGTTTGGCAGCCTTAGTAAAAAAGAAAAAAAAATACAGAGTGCATGTAATATGACATTGTGTGTGTGTGTGTGTGTGTGTGTGTGTGTGTGTTATGTGTATGTGCATTGTGGTGAGTGAGTCTGTTTTATGTATTGCAGTGTGGTGTGTGTGCATGTATGTGTTTATTATGTATATGTGCATCATGGTGAGTGTGCATGTCTTATGTATGTACAGTGTAGTATGATGTGTGTATATGTGTGTGTGTCTGTTACATGTCTGTGCTATGTGATGAGTGTGTATGTTACATGTTATGTGTAGTGTGTATGTTTTGTTGGGGTGGGAGAGGCCAAGGGAAGCGAACAAGAGGAAGAAGACATATAAAATGATGGCCGGTCCTTAGGAAAGTAACTCTCCTCGAAGGCAGCTGCTCACAGCCCTGGCCCACACGCTGTGATGAACACTAATCACTCAGGACAGACTTCAAGAAGCCAGAGGAGTTCAGGGCACTGCACGGGGCTCCTGGCCCTGGCCTGCTTACCTTCACAGTGTCAGGGGACGACTGCCTGAATTTGTTCTGGTACATCTTCAGCGTGTCCGCTGTGAGGAGGTATGGGTGCTGGCTGCGCATGTTGCGAAACTTCTCGAACAGCTCTGGCTGATACTCGGCAAAGTCAAAGGCCTCCACCGGCCCAGAGGGCGTGTTGGCCACCACGGACACCCGCACGGTGGGCAGCTGGTTGCCGCTGCAGCTGATCCTTTGTATCTGGCTGATTCTGTTCAAGATGATGTCCACCTTGGACTCCAGGCCCCTCTGACTCACAAACAGGTTCTGATCTCGGGATCCATCAAAGCCCAGAATGACTTCCAGATTACAGGCTGGTGACGAGAGAGAGAGATGCGGGAAGAGAGAAAGATGAGATCTTCCACATGTGAGCCCGGAGAAGCAACCAGATCTGACTCCTAAAATCGTGGGCTATTTGAACATGGTGAGTTATTGGTGGTTAGTTATTTGGGCACGGCAGTGTACATTTGGTATTTACTCAAGTTGGCGTTTAAAATTGAAAGTACTTCAGAACACAAATGCCCCAATCCAGGCAACTGATCCAATAAACATACTGAGAGGCTTATCTATACTCCGGGCACCAACCTACTGAGGAATTTCATGAATTCCAGGTCAGTCTAGGCTCCAAAATAGACTGTGTCTCAAAATAATATGCTTTTAAAGATAAATGAGTCTAAACTATCTGGGGAATCAAACATTGGGAGAAAAAGGTAAGGCTTATAAGACTTTGGCTCTTATCCTGGAAGAACCTTCTAGAACAGTGAGCAGGTAAGCACCAAGGACATGAATAAACGCCCAAAGCAACCATGAGCCGGAGGAACCCGCAGGACAGGACGGCACTAAGGCCCCCTCAGCATGAGCAGGACGTGTTCAGCTGTGCCCGCGACAGTTACCTTTGGAAACGTCAGTCACACCAGGACAGAGGGTCTCATGCATGGCGTCATGCAGAGTCTCCAGCACCGTCTCACTCAGTTCCGACAGTTCCTGTACGCTGCCCACCCGGAAGGCCGTGGCACTGTTGGAGGCTATCTTCCCCACCTCCTCAGAGTCGATGTTCCTCACGCCAACGGCGAACACCTTGACACCCTTCTGGGTGAGAGCCAGGCTCACGTCCTGAGCATCCTCCACGGACTTTCCTCCCGTGATCACGAAGGCAATCTGAGGGACCCGCTCGGCCAGGCGGCTCCCAGCGTCAGGCACGAAGTGGTTCCGCAGCAGGTGCTCAATGCCCACCCTGGTGTTGGCGTGCCTCCCTCCTTTGTAGACGACTTTGTTGATGGCATCAATAATCTGCCTTTTGGTAGAATATTCCCTCAGGAAGAATTCATCTGTGGGGTCTGAGTTGTACTGGACCAGCCCCACTCTGATGGAATCTCCATCCTCATAGACCGTGTCCACGATTTCGGATGCAAAACGGAGCACTTCCTGGAAACTGTCCCTTCTAAAATTGATGGAGCCATCCAACAGGAACACAATGTCAGCTTTCTTCTTCTCTACAAGTGAATCACGAGGAAGTTGAAGAGAGCTCAGGCTTCCAAAAAAAATATGAATGCACACATTGCAAATCCAACTAACTAACGTTTCCACTACACTAATTCATGAGGAGGCCTCTCTCTACACCTTGCCCCTCTAGCTCCCTCCTGAAGACAGTACACTAAAAACTGGAGGAAAATGACAAGTCACCTAAATAAAGAGGAAAGGAAGCATCAGAACCCAGTCATCAAGCCCCAGCTACCTGGCAGCAGGGGCTAATGCTGCGGGTTTAACAGGGACATGAAGTCAGCATTCTGTGGCCTCGGGCATTTCAGAAAATGTCACTAATCCTTATCATTTTGGTCAAACAATAAAGGATATCCTCTGGCAGGAATGAGGAAAGATGAATTAAGGGCAGAGCAAAGAAAAGCTGGAGGAGACCTACTGTAGCATGGGACACAGCCCCGATTGTAGCATGAGGAAAAGCCGCTCTCTGGTTCTAGTTAACTAATCAAGACTAGACCACTGTGGGAGGTTGGGGACGGTGTGAGGGGATGCAGGATGCACTGAGCTCTGAAGTGGCAGTTAGAGAACAACCAGGGACTTTGGATCCTTCAGAAAAACAAGCCCTGCTGAGCGGTGGTGGCACACGCCTTTAATCCCAGCATTTGGGAGGCAGAGGCAGGTGGATTTCTGAGTTCGAGGCCAGCCTGGTGTACAGAGTGAGTTCCAGGACAGCCAGGGCTACACAGAGAACCCCTCCCCCCAAAAAGAAAGAAAAACCAGCCCTGTTTGAGTGCACACATGTCTGAAGGAGTGCCACCCAGAGAAGAAGCAAGGCAAGGGGAGGGGCCTGGGGGGACTGGATTAGAGTCTCATAGGTGAAAATTTGAAACATGGAGAGGCTTCCATAAGTAGGGCAATCCTGGTGACCATATCAGTCCAAAGAATATAGTGTGTCTTGACCATAATATGTAACTCAGCAAGAGGGGTGCCCTGACTCCAAAGCCATGTCCAGAAGCACACAGACTCACTGGCTCTAGCCAATGAATGTGATACCCCAAGACATGTGCCTCAAGCCTCTCAGCAGCCCAACAGTTAACCTCAGGGAAACTGAAGGATTGCTGACCATTCACTTTGGGGGACATGTTTCCCTCTACAATTTCAAATGAACTATAATCCCCCAATGTTTGATTTCTAACATCTGTAGACACAACCCCAAGAGGAGAAAATTATTGCAAAGAAAGGAGTTACTGTTTAATTTAAAACACTTGACACCACATCCAATAACCATGCAGCAAATGGCTCCTACCTGGCCGGGAAGGAGAAGGGAAATCCACTCCGGGAGGTTGAGGAGTAGCTCCAGAGGGTCCAAAGGAAAGCATGACCCTCTCTTCTATGTTGGGCAGCTCTCTGAATTCCCGAACTGTGAAGACCAGCCTGGGGTCATTGGTGATGGTTTGCAGGTCTGTCCGATCAACGTTCCGGTCTCCTATTCCTAAACTCACGATCCCCGATGAGCTTATGACTTGGGCATGCCTAGCCACATCGTCCTGAGACTTCCCACCCAGGAATAAGACCAGGTGTTGAGGGACCCCATCTTCTATCCGGCTCCCGGCAGACTTCACAAAGAGGTTCCTTGCCACAAACTCCAGGGCTCTGCCCGTGTTTAGGGGAGACCCTCCCTTGAACCTCAGACGCCGTATGGCTTCAAGCACGTTGTTCTGCGACTTGTGGGTCTTCAGGTAGAACTCAGGGAAGACATCATTGCTGAACTGCACGACCCCAATCCTCACTTTACTGGGGCCGATGTTGAGTCTGCGAACAATCCTGCTGATAAAATCTCGGATGTGAGCGATGCCATCGGGCTTGACGGCATCGGAGCTGTCAATCAGAAAGACGATGTCAGCTGCATCACTTTCAACCACTGCGGACAAAAGAAAAGGTGGAGTTTAGTTCCCGAGCGGCCCTGCTCGGACTATCCCACTACATCAGCTTCTGGAATGTGTATTCGTGACACCCATGGTGACCTAACACTGAAGTGATAATCCAACACATGTGTTGGGCTTTTGTAAGTTAGTCATTAAAAGTTGGGTTGTCCAGGTTGGTGGTGCTTAGCAACCTACCTGGTGGAGTGAGTTCAATGCTCAGATTCCAGAAAAGGAGAGAAACCACTCTTAAAAGTTATTCTCTGGCCTACACACACACACACACACACACACACACACACACACACACACACACATTTTAATCAAAAAGTTGGTATTCTAAATGCAGCTAATAACTACTTCAAATGTTTTAAGTCATCCAAAACTTCCTCTAAAATAACTTTTTTTTTTTTTTTTTTTTCCGGTTTTGGCCTTGTGGCCTGGGTTACTACTAATTTAAAACCTATGGCGAGTGTTGAGAAACTAATCCTATGTTACCATAGCAACAGGATTATGAGTCAGCAGAGAGACTGGGATCACTGGGACCAACATCATCATAGGAAAAAAGAGAGACAGCTGAAGTCAACTGTCCTTGCTTGGCTGCTGTACCCAGCACTAAGATGAACCCCATGTGGCTTCCCAGCGTTTGTTGCTTTCCCCCATTCATCCATGGGGGAAAGGGTTCCCACAATGCACTGCTGTATGCCAAGAGTCATGTTAACTGTCCCCAGATAGTGGCTTTCTTAGATTCCCTTGATCTTATTAAATTGTGTTTTAGTGAATCTGTAACATTTGTTTTTGTTTTGTTTTGTTTTTGTTTTTGTTTTTACTATTCTTTTTCTCTTTTTTTCACATGACATGATTTTTAACTGGTGGAAAACTCCAGACTGTGAATTTTTACTTTGTTCTAAGTTTTTTTTTAATTTCACAAAATTACCTGCAGGCTGTTGCATTAGATCTATAAGAAACAAAATTGATTTCATGTCCAGTTTCCATATTAGCTCATTATAAATATGCAAATATTCTAAAATAGAAATGACTCTAAAATCTGAAGCAATTCTAGTCCCTAGCATTTTGAATTAAAGATATTCAACTTTTATAAAAGTAACCAGAATATCTTGGGAAAAATGAGCCACATTTTCCTATTGGAGAATCCTGTTGGAGTGCCAGATGCCTCTTGGAATAGCCTTTAACTAAACTAATGGGTTACCTTGGAGAATTTTGACCTGTTATTTGCCTCAATTCCTGGCCTTTCACAGTGCAATACTACAAAGTGAAGTGTTGAGCTGATTGTGAAATGAGGCCATCCTTGAGAAAGAGGAAAACTGCGGACCTGAGCCTGGTCACAACCTTGGGGTCTCCTGCTGAACACACCTCACCCCAGGACTTCAGCGTCAGGCAGACTCTGACTATGACAGGGTAAGATAAAGATAAGAGCTCTACCAACTATGTCTACATACATACAGAAAAGCATTGTCCAAGACCCTAAGGATGGCCCACAGCCCATGTTCTGCTGAGTAGGACTGACAGGTACACATTTCCAGTCTTTCCCAAGGCCTTCCTCTTTCTAGATAAGGCCATATGCAGAATTACCTCAGACTTCTGTGAAGCCCCAGATCCTGGCCAAGAAACCCCTGCTTTGAGCCTTTCAGAGTATTCTCTACCACAAGCTCCAGGCCCCATCTCCCTGCACCACACGGAGAGAAAAAAAGTCACCTTATTAACAGTGTGTCCTGGTGTTCTTAGACTAGTAGGGAAGACTTCATGAAAGCAAAGAAGGATCCTCCACTTCCTCCATTTCTAATGCTTTTATGTGCTTGTTGGGTTTTTTTTTCTTTACATAAACTAGAACCACTCTGGAAAGAGGGAAGGCTGGCCTGTGAATAAGTCTGTAGGAGCATTTTCTCAATTAATGATGTGAGAGGGCCCAGCCCTCTGTGGGTGGTTCTACACCTAGGCAATTTGTTCTGAGCAGTATAAGAAAGCAAGCCAAGCAAGCCATGGTGAGTAAGTCAGCAAGCAGCATCCCTCCATGGTACTTGTCTCTGCTCCTACTTGAGCTCCTACCCTGACTTCTCTCAATGATTAACTGTGATCAGGACATATAAGCCAAATGAAAATAATCCTTTCCCTCCAAGTTGCTTTTTGGTCACAGTGTTTAGCACAGCAAAAGGAAGCAAGCTAAGACACCTTATTACTGGGGTCATTGAGCCTGGTGTATTTTATATAAAAAAAATACCTCAGGAGATACACACATTTTCTTTTCCGTTCTTCTGTCACTGAACACTTGGGTTGGTTCCTTTACTCACTATTACACAGAATGCTGAGGTATATTGATCTGGAGTCCTTCAATTAAGCACCCAGAAGTGGTGTATCCAGATTGTATGAAGACTTCTCTCTAGTTTTTTGAGAAGCCCCCATAAAGGCCTCCACAGTGGCTAAACCAGTTTACACTCCTGCCAGGCACACATGAGGGCACCGTTTTGTCCATATTCTCACCAGCATTTGTTGTTACTCTTTTTTTTTTTTTAATGGCCACTCTGGCTAGGGTCAGAATCTCAATAAAATGTGGTTTACACACACAATGGAATTATTTTCAACCATGAGGAACAAAGTTACATTCAGAAAAGTGGATGCACCTAGAGATGATGTTAAGTGGGTTACACCAGTCTCAGAAGGACTGTTTTCTCTCATTTGTGGTTTTTAGATTTTATAAAGATACATAAAACCATAGAGGTATATATGACACACAAAAAATAGAAGTTAAATTGTCTAGGACAGTGCTTCTCAACCTAAGGGTCATGACCCCTTTGAGGGATTGAATGACACTTTCACGGGGGTTGCCCAAGACCATCAGAAAACAGAGATATTTACATTATTATTCATAACAGTAGCAAAATTACAGGTATGAAGTAGCAAAGAAAATAATTGTACGGTTGGGGGATCACCACAGTGTGGAGAACTTTATTAAATTAACTAAATTAGGAAGGTAGAGAACCACCTATCTAGGAGAGCGAAGAAGAGGAAGAAAAGGTAGAGTAGCTAATATGGAGGGGGGATGTGCTCAGCCTACAATATATACTAGTATTAAATTTTTAACACACACACATACACAAACAGGCACACAGGCACACAGGCACACACTTCACCAAGCAACCCCGCCCACAAAGCAGCCCCACCTCCACAAGCAGCCCCGCCCACAAAACAGCCCCGCCTCCACAAGCAGCCCCGCCTCCACAAGCAGCCCCGTCTCTGCAGGTTTTACCTGAAGGGGGATATCGAGTACTGGCCAGGATCTGCTGGATCTGCTGTGAGGTTAAAGTGGTGATGGGCGTCAGCAGCTTCTGCTCCAGTCTGGGCAGCTCCCTGAAGGTGCTCACGGAGTACACGTACTCAGGACTCAGGGAGATCTTCACCAGCTCCTCTTGGTCTGTGTGCCTGGCTATGGTGAGAGGGGCCACGCCGAACTGCTTGAGTTCCACGGCTGAGTCGTACACCTCATCGTCAGACTTCCCAGACGAAATGAGGACTAGGAACTGCGGAACGCCCTCTTCTATCCGGCTCCCCAGCGGCCTCTGGAAGATGTTCTTCAGCACGTACTCCAGGGCATTTCCGATGTAGACCTGCCTCCCACCCTTGGGCCTCAGCCTGCGCACGGCGTTCTGTACTTCGTCCTTGCTGAAGTGGGCGTTCAGAGGAAACTCCATCTTGGAGTCGTCACTGAACTGGATGACGGCTACCCGGGTGGTGTCAAAGCCTATGTCCAGGTACTCGACCAGCCTCTCAATCAGGGTACGGATGTGCTGGAACTCGGGGCTGGCGTTTTGGGATCCATCGATGAGAAAGACCACATCTTTCTTGTTGCCAGCACCTGAAAAGCAGACGTGACCATGGTCTTCAGCTTCAAGGGCACCAGACCCTAGTTGCCCTCGAGCCGCTTCCTAGGCTCAGTCTGTCATCAGATCAGTGCCCTGTGGGCACTCAGACCAGGCACCATAGGGAAAACACCAAGTGAAGGAGCAAGTCCTGTGTTTCCACATCTAAACACCAGACGAAAGACGAACCAGGAAGAGGCATAGAAGGTGAGCCCGAGGAAGGCAGAAACCAAAGAGTTGTGCCGACATCAGGATAGAGGTGGTGGTTTAGGAAGGAGGCATCAACTGTGGCCAGAGGCAGCCACTGGGACTCTGGAGAAAGCACTTTCTAAGGAAGGGTGAGCCATGAATTAGACAGAAGGAGAGACACTGCTCAGAGCACATGTAAGCCGTTTAATGGCAGAGGCTCTTCTGTACGGCCCTGAGAGAACCGGTCTGAGCAATGCACGCTTATCACAAGAAGAATCGTCCAGTATACTGAAGAATGGGGCAGGAATGACGGGAGCAGCGTGGATGAGACGTGAAGAGGATGTACTGAGCAGACTCAAAGAGAAAGGCGGAAGTAGAGACAGGCCATCCCAGATTTGAAAAAAAAAAATCTCAGAGAAGTGAAACCGTCACTGGGAGAGAGCCAGCAGAGCCTCTGAGCATTCTCTAGAAAGTGGGACGCAGGGTCTGCAGCTGAGAGCAAGGAATGGGGAGAAGGGGGTAGAGAAAGCTAGATGGGAAAAGGTAGGGTGTGCACCGAGTGGCCACTCTGACATGTGGGGGAGTGAACAGAACCAAGCACTGTGGAAGCACAGGTCTGGATTCACAAGAAGGAGGTTCTGTGAGTATGCACACATGCACGCACACATACAGGAGCCCTAGGGTGCACACATGCACGCACCCACACCCACATACAGGAGCCCAAGGGCCTCGAGGTGTATCATAACAGGCACCCCTGTGGCCCAAAGGGGTTTGGAAATGGCTCTCTACTATTTCAGAGAGAGAGAGACAGAGACAGAGACAGAGACAGAGATAGAAACAGAGATAGACAGAAACAGACAGAGACAGAGACATCCCCAAATGTACATGAGTGAGAACATCCTAAATCACTCCATGTAAGTGTAAAGAGCACACTGCTCTCTCCTGAACACCAGGGGCAAGCTGACCCCTCAGGATGAGCAAATCTGCTGTACCAATCCTGCTTTCTGACTGTCTTTCTCATGCATTACTCCTCCCCCGCCTTCCTTGCCTGTTCCCTCATTTCCCCTCTCATGAAAACACCTGGCCACATCTGTCTCCTTCAGCCCTGAGTGCCCAGGAAAGGGGCACGGCCCTGGGATGGCTTGCACTGAGGGTGAGAGCATCTTGGTCTCTTTCCTGAGCTACTGCAGCTCAGTCCTTGTTGAGGCTTATGTTGCAGAGAACAGGAAGGCCTCCCCACAGTTGGGACACCTCCCAGCTTCAAGCAAATGTCACATATGAATGCTACAGAAAAGAAATATCTCAGAGACCCCACCTCTCTTAGCAGAGCAGAGCACCTGCGATTATGCTCCTCCAGATAACAGAAGGCTACTGGTTGCCATTTAAGTTGGACAATCTGCAAGGGCCCTCCTCGGGCCCCTCTGTAGAGCCTGCATCTACGTCATGTGCATGCCCTCTTGGATGCTTTAAGTTGACCACAGACATGAATCTTAACTTTATTGCTTGACATCTCAAAAGGAAAGAAAGAAAGAAAGAAAGAAAGAAAGAAAGAAAGAAAGAAAGAAAGAAAGAAAGAAAGGGAAAGGAAAGGAAAGGAAAGGAAAGGAAAGGAAAGGAAAGGAAAGGAAAGGAAAGGAAAGGAAAGGAAAGGAAAGGAGAAGGAGAAGGAGAAGGAGAAGGAGAAGGAGAAGGAGAAGGAGAAGGAGAAGGAGAAGGAGAAGGAGAAGGAGAAGGAGAAGGAGAAGGAGAAGGAGAAGGAGAAGGGAAGGGAAGGAAAGGGAAAAGAAAAGAAAAGAAAAGAAAAGAAAAGAAAAGAAAAGAAAAGAAAAGAAAGGAAAGGAAAGGAAAGGAAAGGAAAAGAAAAGAAAAGAAAAGAAAGAAAAGAAAAACAGGTTCCTAGTTTTTCCACACATGCTATTCAGTAGAGGAAACAAGCCTGAAAAATGCTTCGTACCTCACAGTCCAAGCAAGTAGCCAAGGCGAGTATGTGGAGAGAAACTAAAAGAATCCATTCCCATCCCCTCACCTGCACCTGGTGAGGGCGTCAAAACAGGTTTCAACGCGCTCAGCTCCTCACGATTAAGCTGGATCACCCTCTCGGAGATGACCTGCTGTATGGTCCCAAGCTCCCGGAAGGTGGGGATGGCCACAGCAAAGTCGGGGATGAAGGAGATAGTCTGCATTTCGGAGATGTCAGCATTCCCAATGCCAATGCCGATGGGCACAGCCCCGCCCTGCTTCAGCACCACCGAGGGGCCTCTCACGTCATCCCCTGACCGCTCCGCTGTGAGGACAATCAGGAGCTGAGGAACGCCTTCTGCTATCCTGCTCCCAGTAGAACTGGTCAGGATATTCCTTAACACGAAGTCCAGCGCCGCCCCTGTGTTGGGGGTCGGGCCGCCCAGCAGTGTCAGCCTGCGGATGGCGCTGATGACACCCTGCTGGTCCATGTGGGAATTCAGGTAGAACTCCGGCCTGGTCCGGTCACTGTACTGCACCAGTGCCACACGCACCCGGTCGGGACCCACATCCAGGCTCTCCACTACCCTCTGCACAAACTCCTTTAGCAGGGGGAAGCCACTGCGGACACCCTCGGAGCCGTCGATCAGAAACACTACATCCTTTTCACCTGAAATTGAAGGAAAACGTCTGGTGACTCGCACAGGACTGGGCACAGCAGCAAGTGGCACTGCACCCATCTGCCTTCCTTGGCATCTTTAGTCTTTAATGAATGTAAATAAATGACTTCATTAGTAAGAGCCACTTAAAGCACCTCGCTTGACACTATGTCCTAATGAAGGCTGTTTAGCAATAAGCTTAGTCATGGCGTATGGCTATATTATCAGATAGGAACTTTTTCAAGACATAAACTATTGGTATCTAAACCTCTATAAGGCATCTTATTGTGAAATATTCTAGTGCCTCTAAAAACTACTCACCAGTATCCTTCCAAGACACAAGTTAGAAAATCAGAGAGAGTATACTCCTGTTCTTTGGTTCACCTAGAAATAGCCTGTAATTTCCACATTCTATGTAAGCCCTGGGAGAGATTCATCTAAGAACTTAGAGCCAGCAGCTTCTGCTAAAGATCTGAAGCTTGAGACTGGGATACAGGGGATTTGGGGTAGGGGGCAGGGAGCAAGGGAGGGGGGCATCTTGGTGAACCATACCTGATACAGGGCCTGAACCCTGTTCTGCTTTCAGAAGGCTCACAATCTGTGACTGGAGGTCCCCGATCTTAGGGAGGGACTCTGCAGTCAGGATGAATGCCGGGGACGGGACAATCTGCTCCAGCTCATCGGGGTTGGCGTTCTTGGCTTGGAAGATGAAAGGTACCACTCCTCTCTGCTTCAGGGAGCTGGCAGGCCCGGCCACAGCATCTGTCGACCTGCCAGCCACCAGCAGCACCAGGAACTGCTGCACGTTATCCTCGATGCGGCTGCCGGCTGACCTCACAAAGATGTTCCTGAGCGCGTAGTCCAGGGCGTAGCCCAGGTTGAGGGATTTGCCTGTCTTTATCTTCATCTTCTTTACGAGATTAAGGATTTCAGCCTTGGTCTGGTGCTCGCTGAAACGGGACTCCAGCCTGACGTCATCACTGAACTGAGCTATCGCCACCCGGGTTCCATCCGGCTTCACATCGAGCTCCTCAATGATCCTGTAGAGAAAGTCTCTGACGGCAGGGAACTGGCCCATGACATTGACTGAGCCATCGAAGAGGAAAAGAATGTCCCGCTTGCTCTCTACGAAGAAAACAGATGGACACAGTAAGCAAAGAGACACCAAGAACATCCTGCCTTGCACTGCCACGATGTGGGAGCTCACCAGATTCTTAGGATATCACTGTACCAGCAAGGGAGGAGAACAAAGCCCCTGCCAACGGCCTCTGCTGTTCCAGAGCAGCACATATCTGCAAAGGAATAGCACTGGCCTGGCCAGTCTACCAGCCCACCACCAGACATTCTTAACAAAGCAAGTGGCGGGAAAGCCTGTCCACCCTGTTCTTGCAGCAGGTTAGACCACTGAGAGTAGACAATGTTTTCTTGCTGTTATAAGTAAGACCATTGAAACTGTTCCTGTCTACACTTCTCCCTGAAAACAGTCCCCTATCTCCTGTGACAGAGACCAGTTGGAGACTAACTTCTCCCTGACTTCTCGGTTGACGTGTGTGGTGGTTTGAATATGCTTGGCCCAGGGAGTGGCACTGTTTGCAGGGGTGGCCTTGTTGGAGTAGGTGTGGCCTTGTTGGAATAGGTGTGGCCTTGTTGGAGTAGGTGTGGCCTTGTTGGAGGAAGTGTGGGCATGAGCTTTAAAAGACCCTCATCCTAGCTGCCTAGAAGCCAGTCTTCTGTCTGCATTGGGAACAAGATGTTGAACTCTCTGCTTCTCCTGAACCATGCCTGCCTGGGCGCTGCCATGCTCCTGTCTTGATGATAATGGACTGAACCTCTGAACTTGTAAGGTCAAGAGTTAAGACTCAACATATTACCTGTGGCGCTTTAGGGAGGCTGGGGAGGCCAGTCCAAACCTCTGCAAACATTTCCAATTTACCAAAACTGGACTGAAGAAAACATGGGTGACAGCAAAGGGAGGCCACACTGTCATGTAAATATCATCTCAAACCGTTCTGAGAACCACTTCAGTGAGACAGCCTTTGGCTCAGGCTCGCATCTGAGTGAAAGTGGCCAACTGGTAGGTCTTGTGTATCCATCACCAAGGGAAATAATAATAATAATAATAATAATAATAATAATAATAATCTGCCACACTAGTAACCACACAGACTCTTTGTTGCATGCAGGTGTTTTTTAAACATGGCAGAGTCTGACTAAAGGAGGGATGTGAGCTTTAAAGGATGCCAATACATAATCTTGTAACAGAACAAGTCAATCATCAATCAATGTCTCTGTCTCCTTCCCTTCTTTTCCCTCCTTTCCCTCCCTTCCCCCACCACCTCTCCTGAACAAACTCTAGAATGTCCACCTTGTTCAGCTTCTTAATAAATAGGAGACATGAACAGGGCGTGGCTGAATGTTCTAGACACGGAGTCTGCATCTGCTCACACACCGCCTTTAACCAGTCCCAACCCAAATGAACCCACCATCCTTCCCCAAGTCACCGGCTCTGAGGTCTCATCGGCTACGACTGCCAGAGAGGCATCCGAAGAGGGAGAGAAAGGGGTCCGCAGTGCTGGAAGGTTTACCTGGCTGGGATAGAGGAACTTCCTGCACACCTCCACTAACATATGTGGTTAGGGGCTGAATCAGCTGTTGAGGCAAAGCTGGCAGGGAGCTGAAATCGTCCATGAGGTATACCAGGCTGGGATTAAAAGCAATATGCTCTAACTCAGCCTTATCCGCCCGATTGGTCCCCACACAGAAGGTCAGCACGCCTGAGCGCGCCAGGGCATTGGCAGCTTGCAAATAGGCGTCCTCAGACGGCCCGGCCATGAGCAGGAGCAGCAGCTGAGGCACGTGTTCACGGGTCCTGCTGCCGCCCTCCTCCGTGAAGTGATTGGCATGGATATAGCTCAGGGCAGAGCCTGCGTTCAGACCGGAGCCCCCCTTGAGCTGCAAGCGCCTCAGGTGAGAGAGCAGCTCTGACTTGGTCTGGTAAGTGTCTAGAGAGAACTCCGTGACCGGAGTGTCACTAAACTGCACCAAGCCGACACGGATATTGTCACTTCCGACATCGAGGCTGTTAACTAGGTTGGTTACAAAGTCGCGCACATAGGGGAAATTGCTTTTCCCGACGTTGTCGGAGCCATCCAAGAGGAAGATGATATCCCGTTTGTTTACGTGAACTGCAGTGAAGCACAGAAAATACAGTGAGACACGCCCCTGAGAGGGCTTCCCATGTGTGCCCTAGCGGGCACACATGGCACACTCAGAACGTGGAGGCAGTCAACGTGGCAGAGCAGGTCATCTGGTAAAATATGGCCAGCGGCTGCATATTTTCCCCTTGCGGTGGCTGGAGCGTGTGAGGCACACTGATAGCCAAGTGTACAAAACCGAGATGGCTCACAGACAGACAAAGGGCTAGAGTTAGAGTGTTCACAACCAACATCGCCAGAAGAACCCCGAAACACTGTGCTTCCTCCCTGGGACTGACATCCACAGGGTGCTGGCCTCTCTGTTACTCCTTGTCTCCAGAGCTCCAGTCACAGGATCCTCACCTACGCTGGCTAGGCCCTCTGGGACTCACCTGGGTGGTGCACATAGAGGGCTCTTTCTACCCAAAGCTCAAGAAACCTCAGCCCACATGGACCTAGGGACCCAGCTTCTTTAAGACTGTCTGCCAATCAAAGGATGTGGTTCCTACAACCAGAGTCCTCATGCCCCTGTCCTCCTTTCTGGATAGGGGTTGTTTTGGTATCAGGTAAAAGGGTGCCCAGGAGGGAGCCTCCAAGGAGGTGTGGCAGCATCACAGATGGTTAAAATAGATGTCAACTTAGATAGATTTGAAAATCACCTAAGAGACGGACCTCCACGCGTGCTGTAAGGGAATTTCTAGGTGGAGCTATTGAAGTGGGAACATCCACCCTAAATCAAGATGCCATCTTTCCGTGAGCTGGGGTCCTTCCTGGGCAAGAGTGAGAAGGAGAACACCCAGCTGGGCGCCAGCATCCATCTCTCTTGGCTTCGTGACTAAGAATATGACCAGCTACCTCAAGCTCCTGCTCTCTCGCCTCCCCCACCACTGCAGACAGCACCCTCAGGCTGTGAGTCAGAATCGACCTTCCTTCACCACCTTGACTTTGCCTGTATTTTGTCACAGATATCAGAGAAGTTGGATGACAAGGAGATCATATCCCGTGTTTGGCCATGAAGAAAAGCTTATCTGTGGGTCATAGATCTGTGGGACCTAGATTCAACCAATGCTCAAATTTGGGCCCCATATCTAGGGATTCGACCAATGCTCAAAATATTTGGAAAACAAAGCATACTGAATATGACTGTGTCCCTTGTCAGTGCTTCCTAGATAATTGGCTGCAATGCTAGCCTTGCATTTGTTACAGTATACATAGGAGGATATATACAAATTACATTGGAGCACTTGTGCCATCTTAAAGAAGGGACTTGGGCATCTGTGGATTTCTGTATTCATCGATGGAGGGAATTGGTCTATCCCCTATGGATGTTGAAGGACACATAGGCACCCCCCACGTGCCCCATTGTAATTCAGACTAACTGGATCCTATGTTCATGCATTCAACTTTGGGTATAAAAGAGTAGATTCAAGAGAGAGAGAGAGAGAGAGAGAGAGAGAGAGAGAGAGAGAGAGAGAGAGAGAATTTGAGGATTCTCAAGACCAGATGGTCTGAAGAGCAAGCAGGCACCCATGCAGTAGGCTCATGCACTGTCCAGCCCTTCTGTGTGAGGTCTGTGAGAGTGGAAAGCTGGATTCCAGGATATTCATCTTCTCTTCCCTGAGGATGAAGGCTTGTGTTAACCCAGTTCAAAAGTTGAGAGCTTCAGTGTCTCTAGAAATAACTCCGCACTGTCAATCATATTAAGTGAGGGAGCAGAAGGGTCATGGTCTTCACACCCATCTATCAGTATGTTTTCCTGTTTGAGAGACTCCCTTTTATACAGAGTGAAAAAAGGGGGCTACGATCTGAGGGTACCGTATCATCTGTGAGTAAAGATCCTGTCAGCTCAGGAAAGGAAAAGTCCTGGGCTGAGGGGAAGTTCCTAGAAAGGTTCACTAATAAAAACAGAAGGGATGTCAATCAGAGAACTGAGAGTGACTCCTGTGGCCAAAAGCTATACAACCAGGTGACCCTGGGACACTACAGCTTAAAATCATGTGCATTTACAGAGTGACATTTTCAACTCTACTGTTTCAATCCTGCGGGAAAACTAAATGGTTGTCTTCACCGTGAAACAGCAGCCTGTCAGCTAAACAGTCACCAAGTATTTCTCAAATTTTCTGCCTGCCAGCCCCCCTCCTGTATGTGTGAAGCACAGATGCCATACCTTCCGTGGTTCCAGTGAGGGTCCTGAGGGGCGCCATCAGGTTGGGCAACATGTTCAGTAAAGGAGCAGGGCGGAACTCAGCGGGAACAAAGACCAGGGAGGAGTCAAAAGCGATCTCTTTCAGCTCGTCCTCATCCGCGGCCCTGCTGCCAACGGCCAGGGCCATGATGCTGCCTCTCTTTAGCTCCTGAGCAGGCTGGCTGATGTCGTCGAGGGACTTACCACCTGTGATCAGCACCAGGAGCTTAGGAACTCCCTCAGCGGCCCTATGGCCGGCAGAGCTAGTGAAGAGGTTGTTTCGAACGAAGTCCAGAGCATACCCCGTGTACAGCGCTGAGCCATTCAGGGCCTTCATCCTCCGCACACCAGTTACGGCATCCTTTTTGTTGGCGTAGGTATTTAAATGGAACTCAGGCTTGACGGTGTCCGCATACTGAGCCACAGATACCTGAACGAGGTCCTTTCCGATTTCCAGCCTCTGGATGACTCTGGAAATGAACTCTCGGATGGCATTGAAGTTGGACGGCCCCAGGCTGGAGGAACCATCCACCAGGAAGACTATGTCCCTCTTGTTGACTTCCATGACTGTAGATGGCAATAATAAAAGATGAACAGAATGGCCTCAGGGATCAGAGTCAACAGAGACACTGTACATCTTACTATGTACAGGCTACCCGCCCTGGCCAATGTCCTTGGGAGAACTGTCACATATGAGTGACCAGCTCCTTCCCAACCCAACCTATCTGTATTGTGTTTCAACAATAGCTTCACAAAAGAAAGCTAGTCTTAGCTTCACACACCACCACTAAAGAGGTAAGCGGCTCTTTATTGCCCAACATAGTTTAAACAAGTAAAGCTCGTGTCTGTTCAGAAAACTCTGCATCACCAGCCTGACATCCACACACAAATGCGAAATAGAACAGGAATGCTCCCTTTTCCTTTGGTTCAATCTTGTATGGCTTCCTTCGGCAAGTGAAAACCAAAGGCTTACTGGTTTGTCATGAATCTTGGAAAAGGAACCAGCGTCCACTCCACCAAAGGCAGCCGCCATAGCTTGTCACTTACTTCACAGTCCAGGTGGGAATGGCAGTCAATGACATGCCATGACTTGGGTCACATAGACAAACCATGAAAGCAAGCACCTGGGTCAGATCGCTACTGGCAGCGGCTACAAGTTCACCCAGCCGTTGTCTCAAAGCACGTACTACCTGCCCGAGAGATGGGAACGGTGCCCCTCCCAGATTCAAAGCCCATTCCTGATGTCTCAGGCTCCTCCTAGACTGTAAAGATTCTAGATGAGCTGAGCAGGGGTGGATGTGTTTACAAAGAAGCAAGAACCTGTATATCCCTTGTACCAGACATCCAGTATAACAATGTAATGCTTTATACCCAGCAGAAGAAAGGAGGCTAGAAATAGAGGTGAGGAAGAGCTTCCTAAGAACTGGAGACACCTCTCATGATGTGTCCTAATGCACAGCTTGTTCCTGGTCACAGGGACCAGAGGCTAGGAATGTGGTGCCAGGGTCACTGATACTGCCATAAGGGATGGGATTAGTGTGACTAAGCCCCCTCTAACACCAAAAGGAGGCAAAGCTGTTGTGCCAGGAGGCAGGTGTTTCTGCATAAGACATTCATCCCAGAAGCCCAGTTAGTTACCTGCTGGTGCAAATGTGTATGCGACATTACCTGCCCTTGCTCCCTGGGCCACAAACATGGATATGATGACCTATTCAGGGATCTCATTCCTACTTCAGTTTGGAATATGTAGTCTCTTGGGGTTACAACTTTGATTGTAATATAAAAATATCTTTGCAGATAAACCCAGTGCGCGTGTGTATAGTGGATGTTTCACTCCTTGTGTCACTGGGAACAATATGCACCCAAGTGCACACACATATATGCTGCACATATAATGCTCCATACCTGTAGCACACATATTTATCACACATCTCTCTCACAGCGGACTGATAGACAAATATCCATGGGATGGCCACCAGAGAGGAGGCATGCTCCTTCACAAACATATCTCCAGGCTATGACTGATAATAGTCACACTCACCACCTCACAAGTTTTAACACTTCACCGTACATTTTACCAATGGTCCATGGGAAGGACTGATGTCCACATGTGGGGGACATGGAAACCATCTACCATGGACTCAGCTTTGTGGATTCTACAGTATGCCTTGGGGCCCCCCATGTTCCATAAGACATGTCCTCTTCGATTATGGAAGAGGTCACTTGGTTTTGTGTTTAGAGTTCTGGAAGCTGATAACAGGGAGACACCTGGCATGATGCTTAGGCAACTATAATGAGGACTGGAAATAAAAAGGCCCACACCACTCAAAGAGCAGTCAGGTTTCTATGTTTGCTTCAAGATTCTGATACCAGCTGAGGAGCCTTCTCAGGACCGGGTCCTTTCTCTGGACTTCTCTTTCTGTGGGATGGAGGAGCCACTTTAGGGGCCACCTCACACCCAGTTATCAAACCACATGATTCTCTTAAGGATGGCCAACACTTCCTCACCACCACCATCCACGCCCTGACCCCAATCTCTTCCCCAGAGATTGGAGGAGCCATTGCCTCTTAGGAAGTGACCTTGAAGGTCCAGCTAATCTCAGCCATGACTGATCCTTTTCAGCCCTCACTCCTGGGATGGACAACAGGACACCCCAGGACCTCTCCTCCCCCAAAAGCTTGGGAGTTGGAAAAGGATATCCTCAATCTTCCCATTAATTTCACCAAACAAACCCTGTTAGATAGCCACCCTGTCCCCACCCTAGGACCCACCTTCCCGTCCATGATACTATTATGCCATGTCCTTAGAGCCCCATCTGTCCATCCTCTTCTCTCTCCATATTCGAAAGGACTTGGGAACCATCATCTGAGGCCCCCGGGACTTGCCTTGAGTATGTCCTCCCATACCCCCCAACCCGTTTCTGGGGTCATGCCTATTACCCATGGTCACCACAGGTGACACACATCCCGCCACCTGCCCAGCATCTTCTCTTTCAGTCAACTGAAACCCCACTTCTTCATCCACCGAGTTCTCAAACCTGATCTTTAACCCTTCCTCTCCCTCAATCAACCACTCTCAGCCTCACAACACCCCCCCTGACCCTGGGCCTATCCTCATGGGCTCTCTGAGTCACCAGCCCTCACTTGCCCTGTCCCCGTCAGATGCTCCTGGCAGAGCAGCCATACCGCTCTTCCCTCCTCTCCTTGCGGCATCCAACAAACAGATGCGCAGTCAGAAAGCCTGTGCTCTACAGCTGGGCCCTCAGAGCACACGAGGGTGACGGCACCAACATGCCACAGTGGGAGGCCCCCAGGAAGTGGGTCTTCCCATTCTTCAAAAGGACTACCTCAGGACTCTGCTCTCTGCTCAGTCCTCCACTGTCGCTGCTGTAGGAGGGTCTGACCTCCCACTAAACAACTACAATATCTGCTGACTCTCTCTCCTCCAAGCCAGTTGCTTCTCAAGTCTCTGCCTGTGTCCCCATCACTCCAGCTGAGCTGTTGTCTGTCTGTCTGTCTGTCTGTCAGGGCATGGCAGGGAGCTCAGTTTTTGATGCAAGGCTACCCTGTCCCTTTATCTGGAGTGTTCTTCCCTCAGTTCTTCTTTCCCTGCTCACTTCTGTCCTCCAACTTTGCAGACCATTCTGCTAAGTCCCCTGCCCCCATCCTCTCTATCACAGCCCCCTCTGATGGCCTTGCAGCTTGACACACTTGAGACATAGATTCATCATTAGCTCACATGTGACAGACCCAATGACTGTATCTCTCTGTCTCCTCCCGGTGTCTCCGGTGCTTCGCAGAGTGATTAGCACATGTCAAAGAGTCAAGAATATCTGCCGAAGAGTTATGAGTACATCACTGAGACTCACTAACCGTGATGTCTGTGAGGAAGGGACTAAAATGCTAGTTAACTACAAGAAATCTAATCTAAGGGCAGCATACCACCTGTTTAAATACAGATGTTGAAGCTTCTCTTAAGGCAAAAGGTCTTCACCCAGTAAACCCTTGGATGAGAATTTAAGAAATCAGAGCCCAGAGATGCTGTCTGATCTATCCAGAGTCACACACACACACACACACACACACACACACACACACACACACACCAGTCCTTCCTATGGCAGCCATGGTGTTGATTCTGTTCCTAAAGCATAGAGCAATGGTTTGCTACCAGTGTATGCAGGCTCAGAGAAGCGTCAGTGGGCTGTGCATTTCCCCCTCACTGTTTCCTTAACCACCAGAGCCAGAGCAAGGCAGCTGGATGGATAGCTGCAGCTCAAACCACAGCTGAGCAGGACTCAGACCACAGCTGGGCAGGACTCAGACCACAGCTGGGCAGGACTCAGACCTGGAGTCCCCTTTCTTCAATGTTTCAGAGAATTCAGCACAGTATGCCGACCTCCCTTCCTGCACCCTGCCCCCCATCAGGATAGGAGAAGCAGGAAAACAAAATGGGGTCCAACAAGCTGCAGCCAGACTAGCCTCTGAACCCAGATTTACCAAGAGCCTGCCCAGGAAAGAGGGTCTCGCAGTTCTGGTGCCAAAGTCAGGTGAAGATGTCCTGGAGCCCTGAGCTTCCTGTCACAAATGCCTTTATCACCAGAGCACTCTCTTAAACTTATCTGAAGGAAACTATCCTGATTCTGGCTGAATTTCACACACAAGAAGTATGGCCAGGTGTCTTTAACCACCATGCTAGGATTAGAAACGCCAATTAACAAAGTGCCAGGCAGGAGAGGGCAGCTCCGTACATGAGCCAGTGGGCAGCTGTAAAGTGTTTCATTCGGACTTTTAAGTGTCCTTCTGTCCATCTCATACAGTGGCATGTTCATCAAAACATTTATTTTTAAGACCTCGGTTACCCCTTTGGCTAAGAAAACCCAGCCTGGAATCCCAGGGGATACAACAGGTAAAAACTGATTATGACAACAGTTATTTCATAGGTCCAGGCTCTTTCTTTATAAAGTTAGCAAACATAGCTGGACACACAAGTGGTTCCATACAGAAAATCTCAGGCTGCAGATGCTAGCTGGAGTTTCCCATGAGCCTCTTCCATGTGCTCACTTTCACTGAGCCTGTGCTCTGCTGAAGAACAAAGAGGAACACGGTCTGTGTTTAAGGACTGATCTAAGCACATCCCAACTCGAAGACAACACAAGGAAGAAGTGAATTGGGTGTTTATGGATACTGAAGCCTTTGGTAGCAACTGTGTCCCCCATTTAATAGATGGTTTCCACTGCCTGTATAGGGTCATGAAGATGACACCATCTATGATGGCGTCTCAGACCAATAGTCTTTCTGGTGCCCCCACAGCTCCTGTGTTTAAGCGTGTATCTCTTATATGACGGTTTGCTTGTATTCCTTAAGTGACTCCAGTTGACTGTGCTGCCGAAGTATGTCATTCAAAACAATTTGTTTCAAACTTGGACTCACAGGACCAGAGTGTTCTATAACCACCCCATTCAGCAGGAGCTTGGCTGAGCCTTACCTTCAGACAGAGTTCCTCCTGTGTCCACTACACTCAGACAGGAGCAGAAACCACTCCCCTTCACTGCCTTTGAGAAGGCACTATTTACCAGCATACTTCTAACACACTGATTTTACCCTGGAGTGGCTTTCTCCGAATTGCAATGAATCCCTTAAGGCTCTTTCAAGATGAATGGATGATAAACAAATAATGTATCAATGCCTAATAGCTCAAAGCAGTGTGCTTGTTACATTTTACATTGGTTACACTGTTAGCCTAAAGACCACACTTTCCTTACAACCCATGTTCTAAGAGAGTGCTCCACTCACTTGTCCATCTTTAGATTTCCTCTGAACAATGCAATGACCACACACAGGCCATACAGAAGCCATCACAGAATGACAACTGACTGGCTGTGAGTACTTACGAGTTCTCCCAAGCTGAATCACTCCAGTGCCCACTTTTCCTTTCATGACAAACAGCATATAACACACCCCCATTCCTGTATAGATGGCAAAAAGAGAAAGGGCATACATACCTTGTGTGACAATAGCTGGTGGTTGCAAGACAATGTGCCTTTGGGCCACACCAACAAGGTACGGCAGTAATTGCTCCTGGAGGTCCCCAAAGCTACGGAATTCCGGGACAGTAAACACCAAGCTGTCATCGGTAGCTATGTGCTGAAGCTCTGCCCTGGAGGCGGCCTGGGCTCCGAGGCCAAACGAGAACACACTAGCCTGCTTCAGAGCTACCACCGCGTCTCGAATCTCATCACTAGACGGTCCAGCACTTATGAGGACCAGCACCTGGGGGACCCCTTCTTCCACACGGCTGCCACCTGTCCGCGTGAAGTGATTCTCCACTACAAAGTCAAGGGCCTGGCCTATATTGGCTGATTCCCCCCCAGCAAAGCTGAGCCTTTTCACAGCATCTAGAACAGCAGCCTTTGAGGAGTAGCTGTTCAAGGAGAACATGGTTCTGGGCTCGTCACTATACTGTACCACCCCCACTTGGACCTGCTGATTTCCAACTGAGAGTCTCTCAAGGACATTTACAAGGAAGTCTCGAATGACATCGAAATTGGCATTTCCGGTGTTCTGTGATCCATCAATAAGGAAAATAATGTCAGCTGAGTCTTGTGCTTTAAAAGAAAGAAATGCAAAAAAAAAAAAAAAAAGTGAAAGTGTTAGAACAAGTGACCACATGCATCACCCTGGCTTTCAGACGTGTTTCCTTGGAAACCAACAAGAAACACGGAACAGACAAACAAAACACAATGTCGATGAAGGAATGTGAAGTCTCTTTTAGTTCTGCATTCTGAGTGGATAAGAGGCAACGTCTCAGGGATCATGGTTGTGCTAGCAGCATTTATAGCAAATTTTTGTCTGTGATTGCTTTACAGTTAAAGTTCAAAGCATCATACCCCAAGAGAAATCAACATTCTGGATTTTTCTTCTAAATTTAGAGGAAAGTATAATTGTATATGATTATAGGATACTACATTGCAGGAGAGATGATTGGGTGGACATAAATTCAAAGGCTGTTTATAAATTGTGCTCATTTCTCCAAACTCCTCACATGATTATGAAGATTTTGATGCAAACACACAGTTGAGTAAACAAAAACCCAGGTTCATGGCCCAGTGACTGATGGTTCCAGAAGATTACTTAATTCCCTGGGTAACTATTGTTTGTCTTGTTTCTTGAAAATCAAAATGGATGACCCCATGCACATCTGGGATCCAAAACTCGGACACAGTTAAGTCTTAACTTTAAGATCCCTTGACATGTGTCGGATCCTACAATCATCTCTCAGGTGCTTGGGTGTGTGAAATCCAAATGTCGGGCTGGGATCAGAAATAATTGGTTTGCATTGCCTCTGTATTCAGTCAAATAATGAAGAACGATGTTAAGCAGAGTGATGTGAAGCCAGTCATGACATAATTATCCAACCTCATTTTATGACATCCTAGTGGGCTGCCTAGCAGAACCAAGATTGGCTGAGAGATCCTAAGCCAATCAGCGTTGTCATCATTGCAGAAATAAAAATGGCGGCCAAAGACTTCTTTTTCCCAGTGAGGGAAACTTGAACCTTCCATTCCATTACTGGAATCATTACATGGAGACTGGGTAAAGAGAAGAAGTGAGTGAGCCTATAAACCAGGACAGAGGAGTCCAAAGGCTCAACTTGTACACTAAAATCAAACTGTTTTACACTAGAAGAAGGGCAAAAATCATGCTAGCAAATGTTCTAATGAATTAGGGGTGTACTGGGGACAAGCAGGGCCTCTGCATGAGGATGAATATTCACACTGAAGGGCTCTGAAGCATAATTATTACACTGTAATGTAAGAAAGGACCATTCATTTAGATTTTTGAGTGCCTGTGGGTATTTTATATTTAAATTTATTTTTTCCTTGTGCCAGAAAATCTGCTTATATTCTCACTGGGGAAAAGCTCATATCACAAAATTGGATATTTTTTTCTCTCGAGCTGTGTTCTCAAGAGAGGTGGAACAGGGAGAACCAGCCTTAGGCACGATCTTCCCTCCCTCCCTACTTAAAAGACCTTGACAACTCCTTCAGGGTTTAACCCTTTGCACAGGGAGTGGTAGTAACTTGGAATGTTGCTACCACTGTCCTCCTGATAAGCTACAAGAGGACATCTCTTTGTTTCAGTGACTGAGGTCTTAAGTGTTAATAATTGTTCAAAATCAACGTAAGACCAGACCCTTGGCTTGAATTACAAAGCATTCACCAGTCTTGGGCCATAACACAAGATCTCTGAAGGATCTTGAGAGGATGCAGAGCCAGGGGATTTGAGTTGCACAGATCCTAAAAATGGCTCTCACCATTGCGTGGAGAGCACCAGAAACTGCCTCCATGTGTCCAGGTCTAAGCCAGTGACCTCAAAGGACACTGCTTCTTACACATCCTATCTAGATATTTTAAAAGAAGGTTATTTACAGTCAAGATCTTCAGCCATAGCATGGCATGATTCTGTCTTCCTTATCTCCACCTCCACCATTCTTGGCTAGCAGTTTCTTGTGGCATATAGACCACTCAAGAGCTCTCTAGATGGGGGAGCAGGCTGAACATCGTCAGTGGTAGGTCATAAAATGATGGATAATTTGTCATCACTGAGTCAGAACCGTGATCCTCTTACACACACAATAATGGGACACACACAGCATGCTTTGTTAGCCGCGAGAGCCAAAGCCACACAGTGACTGTGTGCAGCAAGGCGCACCAACGGCCAATTCCAAGAGAAATCAGATCAGCCTGAAAGTGTATAATGTGGAAGCTGGTTGGTGGTCTACATCATGTCTCGTGGGCCATACCCTCTGTGTGGCACTTTCTATGGAAAGAGTTCAAGATGTCCATGGAAGAGCCCTAAGCCCCAGTTGCCTGGGTATCCAGGAAACATCACCTTCCTATTTCCTGTGAGAAACACAATTTATAAAGAAAATGTATGCAGGGCCCCTCAGAATCACCTTCAGGTCTCACATCTCGGTTGCACCCATTTCCAAAGGGTGACAAAGAGATTAAAAAAAAAAGACACACAACCAAGACTATCAGGGGAGAGTCCATGCAGAACGGTGATCCCTAAAGCTTTGCGTGTGAATGCTCGCTCTTACGTTAGAATCGAGAACAGTCCACAGGGAACATCTAAGGTCAGTAAGACCACCCATGCACCTTTTTCAGAATTTTATGCAGGGCTCACGATCATGATCCTGGCTACTCGTTTTATCTTATTTCAGTCTTGCTGTGAGACAAACACCCAGTGAGATGTGATACGAAGGAATTGCAGAGCGCAGTTAATCAGAGAAGACGACAGGCTAATAATACTCCATCCTGGTGCTGCCAGTGACTTAGACTTAGAAGACAAGAGATGTTCTATGGGCATAAAAACAAAGGTTTTTTTTTTAGCTGTGTAGAGGTATTCAGTGGGTAGACTGTTTGCTCTTGCTGTGACCAGTTCAGTTTCTATCATTTATATAGTGGTTACATCATCTATTTGTGTTCCCAAGTTTGCCAATACATTAACTTTAGAAATGTGCCATTCTCTGCTAGCCACATTTTAAAATAAGTATGCCATTATACCCTGAGAGGAGTGGGTCAAGACTCTTGGTAGACGCATACAGTTCCCCAGGTGCCCCCTTGACCTTCCCTCTGGAACTAGAATACCATCCAGAGTGACCTCTAGAACACATACTTGCTTCCTATAACCTGGCAATTATAAAGCAAGGCCAAAGGAGAGACCCCACCCCCTAGAAGCAGGGAACCCTATTAGTATAGATAAGTGGGCCAGGCAGTCTCCTTGCTGTCATTTGGTAGACCTTGCTGACCCCAATCCTACCAAGGCTGAGATCAAGGTGAACTGTGAAAAGGGCATGGGAGGGCCAGCCTTCTGAAACTCCTTAGGATGGGTCATTCCCAAAGCCCCATGTATCCAAGTCTCGCATGTCCACAGCAGTAGGTGTCTTTCTGCTGACACCCGCCACCTCTCTCTTTGACTGCCTTTTTCTATATCTCTGTGATGAAACCGGTCTGACATTATCTCCTTAGAGCTGCCCATGGATCTGATTATCCCAAAGGCTTGCCGCCTCTTCCGCCTGTGCCCCACATGATCCTTGGAGTGTTTGACTCATGTCTCAAATTCTCTACTGCCTCTTCACCCCACTCCTCAGCATCTTCATTGAAGGAGACTGGCTTCACCGGATGCTTTACCTCCAGTCTCCTGCCTCGGCTATCCTCTTGGCAAAGAGAAAAAGCTGCCCATGAGCTTGGCTTCCTCTATCACCTCCTCGGGGCTGTACATACCTTCCGAGTCAGGGCTGCAAGGTCACTCTCCCTAGTCAAGAACCACCTACCACCCACCGTGCTTAGCCTCTCTCCGTGGCCCCAGTCTCATGGTTATCAACTGAGGCCACACTGCATACTCAAGAGCTGTCTAAAGAGACCTTCATGGCTGTGTGGATGACCAGCCTCTCACCTCTTCAGCCTCTTCCCTAGAAGCCATCTCTAGAGGACATAGGTTCCCCCTTCCAGCCTTATTGGCAACCCCTCCAGTTCTTCTACTCCATGATTCCAAATGCCTTCTTACTACACGCTGGCTGTACCCTCCATACTCACTCAACTGTCCTGAGGACAGCCCCTGGGCACCTCATCCTGTGACTCTCAGAATTCTCCCCATTCCCTCCAGCATTTCACCCCTTTCCCCACCCTGCCAGGAATCCCCAGGAGGGTATGGCTAAGGTTCTAGTAGCTTCTACTCTGCAATACCTGAGTGATTCTCTCAGTCTGGGAGTTCTTTTACTTCTGAGTGTACCTGAAGAGTTTAAAGCAAGCTAGGGGAGGGGCACACTGGTGAAGGTCCCTATGACTTTTAGTGGGCATTGCTGCAAGTCTGCAGTCATTTCCCAAGTGTGAGCCCTCATGGCATCTCTGTGATCCTTGATCCAAATAGCTCCAACCCCAGGTTCCCATACCCGGCCTTCTCCTCCTCCGCTCATGCCCAATTCCACCTGGGGCTGCGCAGCTTCTCCATCCCAGAGTCCTAGGGATGTAGACCCTTCCTCTTCTGGAGGAGACATGAGTCTCTCCCAGCATGCCTCTCTACTCCCCATCCACTCTCTCAGGATCTCCCTCCTTCCCACACGTGCCCTTCAAGGACTTGTGCTCTGGCACAGGGCGCCCTGCCCCCACCCCTGACTGATGACAAAGCTAGTCCTAGCTTGAATCATGAAGCAAGACTGCTGTTGAGCAGTAGAATTGACATTCTTGTTACATTTCTTCCCTCTCAATCTTTTGGGCACTTATCAATGGAAGGAAAAATCAATAGTCTTGATTGATTTAAGGACTCTCCAGTCCTGGGGTTGGCCCGTCGAACTGTACAATGTTAACATACAATGTGACGGCCACCTGTTGCTGTATATTCCCAGGGTGAGCACGAGTAGGGCATTAGAATCTGAAAAGTCTCATGTTTACAGTCCCAGGGCACAAAAGATACAACCATGGGCAGGAATACCACAGCTCAGCAATGGCTCTTTCCCAGGCTTGTCACCCACCCTTTAGGACTCAGTTTCTTCTTAAAAAAACAAACAAACAAACAAACAAAAAACTTGGACCACAGCACATCTAAGGCACTGTCCTCTGATTCTATCAAATCTTTAATACAAGCACAGGCTTCCTCTCCTCCCCCAGCCCAGTGACTCCTGGTGCTTCCTACACCTAAGTGGATGGATGCCTGCCCATCTGAGGAAGGCTTTCTTCTTAAGGAAGGTAAACAAACCCTGGGGTAGCATCAGAATGTGGGGTTTGAATTTCAAATGTTGGTTGTTTCAGAAACCCTCTCTTGGTACAAGTGGAGGCTGTGTTTGAAGGAGACTGAAGAAGTCACACCTTTGTTTTTAAGCTTGAGAACATCTCTTCTCTAAGTCCCCCAGCATCTCTTAGGCACTATGTTGCTTTAGGGCAGTATTTGCTAAGCTCACAGCCACAGAGCAGCAGGGCAGGGAGCAGCCTGGCAATGGAGACATTACCTGTGATGTCTTTAAGGCTTTCCTTGTCCCCAGCCCTTTCTGGATTCATAGAGGAGTGTATACAGGACACTAAGTTCCCTACTATGTCATGGAGTGAGGTAACGTTCTCTAGGTTGAAAACATGCATACTGAGCGGTTCACTTGCTATTTCCCTTAAGGCTCTTTCATCTGCATCCTCAACTCCTACTGCAAACACGTTAACGTCCGCAGACTTAAGTTCCGCTGAGGGCAGAGCGAAGCCATCCTCCGATTGTCCGTCAGTTAATACTACGATAACCTGAGGGACTCCGTCAGCAGCCCGGCTTCCAGAAGCCTCAGTGAGGTGGCTGTGAATTATGTACTCTAATCCTTTTCCAGTCTGATTGCTTCCCCCAGTATAAGACATGTTCAAAATATGAGAAAGGACTTCTTGTTTAGAGTGGTACGTATTTAACAGGAACTCGGTCTGTGGGTTTCCGTTGAGCCGGACCAGAGCAAAATGAAAATCATTGTCTCCCACAGATAAAGACTCTACAACATCAGTCAGAAACTCTTGAACAAGCAGGAAACGGTCCTTCCCAGTACTCCAAGAGGAATCCACTAGAAAGACTATGTCAGCCGCCGCACCGCTTTTGACATCTTTAAAAAAAGACATTGGTTCAGGTTTTTCTACTGATTCAGTGGCCTCCTGTCCATCACCTCTTCCTAAATAAGCTAAAGCAGATCTTCTGCTATTACCAACTAAGTCACACATCTCAGCTAAATGAGGGTAAGTAGGAGGACTTACCTGCACAGCAGGGCCAAGAAAGAGGACACGACTGCCGCTGTACCCAGCAATTGCCCAAGTGCCATACCGAGTAGCCCCAAGTCAGGGGTCAGCAGAATATTCCAGAAGAGGAGAAACAAGCCTGGGTGTCTTTGAGCTGAGGCACAATGGTTTGTGACAATTTGACCCTCCTGTGTCCATCTGACCAGACCAAAGGGATCTCGTCTTTGGTAAATGACCATCATTAGCGGCTCGCTCCTCAGTGTGAGGGAGAAAATGGCCCCCACAGAGGCAGAAGGAGCCCACTGATGCTTCGTGAGCTCACACCCAACCCACAGGGCTTCAGAAAACTTGCAAGGAATGTAATGTGACAAGTAATTCTTCAAGTGGGGAAACCCGTGAATCTTCAGAGGGAGAAGTCTTGTTTCTCTTGGATTTTTGAACATGAAGACGAGCTCTCTAAGCAGGTACTACATATCACCATACCAGAGGAGCCTGCCTATGCCCTGAGCAGCACTGTGCCTGCTCAAGGATGCTAGGCTTCCCCCACAAGTACAGACACCCTGGGACCAGGCCATCAGAAGCCCTGGGAGGATTCTTCAGAAGCTGCGGCCAGGCTCCCTCTGAAACTCTACTTACCCCAGGTTTTCCTAAGAGGTCCCTAAGCCTTGCTTTCCCAGGGACGTAGGCCTCCCCTCCATCTAAGG